>PVIU01002309.1:69981-176936 GCA_004026605.1 Ondatra zibethicus
TATATATATATATATATATATATATATATATATATATATATATATATATATATATATATATATATATATATATTCATTCTTTCTATCTCTCTCTCTACACACACACACACACACAGAGTGTGAGAGAGAGAGAGAGAAAGAGAGAGAGAGAGAGAGTCAAAGGAAAAGTGGTGTGCTTTTGAGATAGGGTGACCCAATTTCTGGGAAACCCATGCGATGTTTGAGAGAGCCATCCAGAGTCAGTAACTGCCAGTGTGAACTGAAGGGCTCCCAGGCCACTGGGAGAGGGAGAACCTCAGTCTTGGGGATGGGGAGACGACTGTCAGTGAAGTGTTTCCTGTGAATTCTAGGACCCAAGTTCCGGCCACAAAACCCACATTAAACATGAAGGAGCCAGGCATGGGGACGCACTCAGGAGAGAGAGGGAGGCCAGCCTGGCCAACAGAGCAAGTTCCAGGACAATCAGACTATATGAGAAATTCCATCTTGAAAAGCAAAACAAAAAACAACCAAAAGTTAAAAAATGAAAATAAAAAGGTGGGTGTGGTGGCCCATGCTTGTAATGTCAGCACTATCGAGGGTGCCGGTGCATCCTGGGCTCAGTGGCCAGTTCACTCATTTGTGGTGCTGGGTCCTGGGTCCTCAGTAGGAGTGCCCTTAGCCACCCATCTATTTCCCCATGGTGTGGGACAGTTCTATATTCTGCCAATTATGTTTTAAATAAACGCTGCTTGGCCAGTAGCCAGGCAGGGAATATAGGTGGGACAACCAGACAGGAAGTAGAGGCGGGGCAAGGAGAACAGGAGTATTCTGGGAAGAAGGAAGCTCTTTCCTCAGTCCTGCCCAGACCACTGAAGAAGCAGGATGTGACCTGCCTCGCTGAAAAAGGTACTGAGCCATGTGGCTAACATAGATAAGAATAATGGGTTAATATAAGTTACAAGAGTTAATAAGAAGCCTGAGCTAATGGGCCAATCAGTTTATAACCTAATATAGACCTCTCTGTGTGATTTCTTTGGGGTTAACTGGCTGCAGGAACTGGGCAGGACAGAAACCCCAACAAGCAAACCCACATGCTACAGAATGGTGCCCACGTGGACAACTGCATCCACATAAAGCCTGACAGAGCTTGGGAAGTAATTCTGGGCAGAAAAGAATAGAGTAAAGCATGGCTTCTTGGTAGCAGCAATTTCTCAGGTCTGCTCTGCTTGCTAGAGGCAAGCACTCTCATTTAAGAGAGGCTTCCTGACTCAGCTTTAGCTGCAAAACCTTGCAGCTCTTTTAAGAGGTCCTGCCAAGAAACACTTAAATGGTGTTGATGAAAAGCTGACCACATGCTTTTTGGTTTTCAGTGATAGCAGGAAAAAAGCCACGCCGTTTTAAAATGTGGCTTTCTGGGTCATTCTGCCAGGGCAAACTCTGACTCTTTCAGGCAGGCGATCCGATTTAGGAGCATTTGAGTGTGGTTTGTGAGCACACTGCTGCAGCTTGCTTGCTGGCAGGGACCTTGAAACGCCATTGAGATGTGGCAATAAACATGGCTCTGGCCGGTATCTCTGCCATGAGCCTGGAATCTCACAAAGCTAAGGAATGGCTGGATCCAGCCGTCAAAGCCACGGCTTTAATCCTACCCACATTGATTGGTAAATTAAAGACTCGTGTAGTCAGAAAAAGAGAGATATACAGTAAAGAGAGATTCAAAGAAAAAAAAACCTCTAAATGGTTTACTATGTGTTAAAAATATATGCAGGCTAAAGGTTAAAGTCCTTAAAATAAAAAAGAGAGTAGTTGGATGTAGTGGTACACACCTTTAATCTCAATGCCTGGGAGGCAAAGGCAGAGGCAGATAGATCTTTGTGAGTTCAAGGTGTGGTAGTACATGCCTTTAATCCCAAAGCTTGGGAGGCAGAGGCAGACAGACCTCTGTAAATTCAAGGTGTGGTGGCAGACATCTTTAATCCCAGCACTTGGGAGGCAGAGGCAAGTGGATCTCTGTGAGTTCAAGGACAGCCTGGTCTACAGAGGGAGTTCCAGGACAAAGATACACAGAGAACCTGTCTCAAAAAGTCAAAAGTAAAATAAAAGAAATAGAGGTTAAAATAAGGCCACGTAAAGATGAAAAATACACACAGAATCTTGATACTGTATGTTATTGTGCTCTCTGTGAATTGTTTGAATGCTGAGGAAGGAGCAACAACTGCTAAAAGATATTTGCTTATAAATGCTGCTGAATTAATCCAAGATAGGTATTTTGAAAATACCTTGACTTCAAAAGTGAAGTCAAAAGATATGTTACTTTGGAGAAGAGAATTTGCTTTTGTTTCCACAGGAAATGAGAGGCTGTGGCTTTATTCTGAGCTAAGAAAAAACAGGTTTGATCAAGAAAGACCACCTGAGAAATCTCCGGTAGGAACAGATGGCCCGGATGGGAGTTGTACATCCAAAACAGATTCAAGATGCTGCCTGAGATGATCAAGCCTCATAGGATACTCCAGTTAGGACTTGATCATAATTCTAAATTTTCTTTAGGTCCCCATAAGATTATCAGCACCCTTAACCAGCAGGAAGTAGCCTGGAATACTACTCCCACATTCCCCCCCCAAAAAAAGTGGACTATGGATATTTTCCTTTGTTAAAAAAAAAAGAGGGGGAAGTGGTGTGAGATAATTCTATATTCTGTCAATTATGTTTTAAATAAATGCTGATTGGCCAGTAGCCAGGCAGGAAATACAGGTGGGACAACCAAACAGGAAGTAGAGGTGGGGCAAGGAGAACAGGAGAATTCAGGGAAGGAGGAAGCCCATTCCTCTGCAGTCCTGCCCAGAAGGAAGACGTGACCTGCCCTGCCGCAAAAGGTACCGAGCCATGTGGCTAACATAGATAAGAATAATGGGTTAATATAAGTTATAAGAGCTAATATGAAGCCTGAGCTAATGGGCCAATCAGTTTATATATAATGTAGACTTCTGTGTGATTCTTTGGGGCTAAAGAGCTGTGGGAACTGGGCAGGTCAGAAACCCCAACAAGCAGGGCATCATGTTCCATCTCCAGGCCTCTGTGTTTACTTTTTGTATGTATCTCCGTGTCTGTGTGTGAGTGTGCACACATGCATGAGGGTACACAGAGGTCACAGAAGGAAGTCAGATCCTCCCAGTGGTTGCAAGCCTCCTGACATGGATGCTGGGAACTGAACTGGGGTCTTCTACAAGAGCGACAAATGCTCTTAACCACTGAGCTTCTTGTAAAAACCTTGTTTTTAATCTGTGTGTGCACATGCATCCCCCTACCTCACCCCCATTTGCAGGCATGCACATTGCCATAGCATGGGTGTAGACTTCAGAGGACAGTCTTGAGTGCCGAGCCTCACCCTCTACCTAAGACAGCATCTTGAATTTCTTTTCCACTTTGTACACCAGGTTACCTGGACTGCGAGTTTCTGGGGAGTCTCCCACTTTTGGATCCTAACTCCCCATAGGTAATTCTACTACTGTGTCTGGCTTTTATGCGGGTCTGGGAGATCTGAACCAACAAAGCTATATTATGGTGATATCTTGTTTGTACTCTAACAAATAAAACTTGCCTGAAGATCAGCGCTAGCCACAAGTTAACCATAGAGGTCTGGAGGTCTGTACAGACAGAAAGTGATATGGCTGGGTGGAGAGAAGAACATACAAGGCAGGAGACAGTAGTTCGGCCCTTTGTCAGCTGAGGAATTAGCAAGGTAAGAGATGGCTGTTACTTGCTCCTTTCTCTCTCTGATCTTTCAGCATTTGCCCCAATATCGGGCTTTGGGTTTCTATTAATAAGACCAATTAGAACTTGTGCAACACTATATTCCCAGCCTTCTGAAGTCAACATTGCCCAATCATTGCCCAGGGCTGACTATCAATTTACTGACCCAAGGTTCTCCCTGTCTACCGACCAGGAGGCTTTCCTAGGCTTGGGGTCCTAGTCACGGCTCTCTCCTGTCCTCTACCCAAGGCTGGGCGCTATCCACCCAGGACCTCACTTGCCTGTCCTGACTCTCTCTTGTCAACTTTAGGGGTCTGTCCTTCTTTCCACCCTTCACTCACTGGAACAGTTAATCTCAATGTCAACCTGACAGGATCTGGGATCAGGAAGCATGCCTCTGGGCATGCCAGCGAAGGCTTAGAGGCTGGGAAAATTGAGGTACCTTAACCGTAGGCAGCACCATTCTATCTGCTGGGGTCCTAGCCTGAAGCTGATGTTTAGCATGCTCCTTTGCTTTCTGACTGTGGATGCAATTGACCACATACGTTATGCTCCTGCTGAACATTCCCCACTGGAACAGACTGACTGTACCCTTGAACTCTGAGCCCTTCTCTCCGTAAGTTGCTTTTGTCTGGATTTGATCATAGCATGAGGTAGTAACCAAAACATTATCACCAGGAACCAGACTGTGCCTGGGACATGAGACCTGGCACATTGGAACCCCAGTCAACTGACTCAAACGTGTTGAGAAAGCTCACTAGTATCCGAGCCCTGGCAACCTGTCAAACCCTGCCTGCTCCCACTCCAAAGTGAGAAGAAGCAAACAGCCAATAAATGATTCTGAATTAAGCTTGTCTGGGTTAAGGTGGGCTAGTCAGTTTTGACACAGTTGTGAAAAAATACAGCCTAATTTTTGTTCAAATGCACCAAATTTACTGCCTAGATTCTCATTAACTACTGTCAAGGGAAAAGCAGATCGACAAGATAAATTATGAAAAAATTATTTTTAATGTACAAAAAGACTTATTTACAAGTTGAGAATGTCATCTCAATTTATAGCATGTAGAAAAAGCTAAAAATGTTTGGCAATATAAATTTGGCTGGACGATTCACCCACAGTGTATTCAGGAATGGCGATATCTACACAAAATAGATACAAGTGGAGAAGGAGAAGTCAGGGTCTATGTCAGACAGTGAGGCCACACCACTGGAGCCACAGACCCGTGGGCGTGGCCCAGAGCTGTCATTTGGAGTTGGTCTTGTCTCTAGATTGTAAACAGAGAAGCTTGCTGTCTTAGGACCCAGAGGTCCAGACTCTGCTAAGAAGTTCCTCACTGAAGCCAGAGCCATGGCCAGAGGGCAGCTCTGAATGGCGAGGTTTGGTTTGGCAAAGTGTCTATGAACTCAAAGGGAGAAGTTTTGGATGGGGTGTGCGCAGGTGTGTGGTGGGGAAGAGGCATGGGTTCCCCTGCAGGGTGTTCTCGACTGATTCTTTTCGCAGTCAGTTTTCATACGCCCCTTCTCATCTGGGGCCAGGCCATACTGAACAAGAAAATTCAGTGACTAGTTCCTCCAAGTTCAAGAATCAATCCTATGCCCTCTCACCCGACCACAAACACCATGCATGTCATTGGTCCATGCCAAATAACATGGAGAGGAGGGCAGAAGTCAGGGGATCAGAAAGTACTGAGACCACACGTGGTGGTTAGGTGTGGACAGCTGGCCACCCAGCACAGTGTGGAGGAACCCTAGAATTTTCCATGGAGGGTGGTAGTGCACAGGAGAAAGAGGACTGGTAAACATGCAACTTGCTCTTTCCATGGAAGGTCTCTTCCACCTTGGTCCATCCCCAGCCCACAGCAACCCGAGGAATTCAGACACAAGTGTTCTTCCCAGGAGGGGTACCGCTGTACACTTCCGAACACTGTAAACAGGAGAGGCCCTTGGGGAGCGTCTGGGCTTGTCCCAGGTAGCACAGTTTATTTCCTTGTGATACGTATTTTATTAATTCCTCTCCACTCAGGAAATCTGCGGGTCCCATTGTGCCTAAGGGAATGGAGATGCTAGCAGTAACTGAGGAGACGCCATAATATCCAGCAGATACACCTTTCTCCTCCGTGGTAAGCAACCTTGGCAAGCTTCATGGAAGAATCCGGGGGAGGCAGCAATCCCTTCTCCTTGCAAGCAGCAGGATGGCAAACCCTTCCCAGAGCAGAATATCCAGCATGGTCTCAGATTCAAACCCAAATGTGATTCCCCGTCCCTCTTTGGGCATGTACTTAGAAAGCCTTGGCCAATGTACTCTCTCATTAGCGGAATGGCAGAGGCAAAGAAGCCAGAACTGGGTAATCCCATAAACACCAAAGGCTGGCAAGCATTGTGTAAACGAGTTTCGTTCTGAACAAGACTTTCTGAGTGTTCCGAAGAATAGGTCAAACAGCAAAGAGGATGCCCCTAAAACTTTCCTTAAAATATTTGCGTGTCTGAACCAGCCATTGCCCAAGCCCTCTCAGACCTAATTAACACTTCTTCCCATAAAGAGGAGAGATTAGACTCTCATGTTCCAAGAAGCTAAGGTTGCTCGGGTCTGCTCTGTACCAGGGCCTTTAGGTCATCATATTTAAGAACTTGTTCTCCTCAGCCAGGCTGGTGAGCATGGAGCTCATGTCCCCGACAGCCATGTTGCTGATGCCCGCAGGGATGGAGGGCAGTGTCAGGGAATTCCGGGGTGTGGTGAGGCGTGAGGAATTCTGGGAGAGATTGTGGAGAAGGGTGGGGCTCAGGGCACCAGAGAACAAACTTGAGTGATCACCATCATCCATGATGGCGTCAAAGTCAATCTGGGAGGCCTCCAGGAGCTGGGAGTCCACAGTGCTGGACACCTGGTTGACCCCCGGTGAAGGCAGAGGCTGGGGCTGGATATCGTCTGAGCAAGCTTGTGGTTGTGGTGGCTGGGGCTGCATGGCTGGGCAGCCCCCATTCTGTTCATACATGTGGATCTGGCCATAATAGTAGAGTGTGTTCTGGTCCTGTGACCGCCCTGTGTCCTGAGATGGCTGAGGAGCCAGGGATACCATGGTCCCTGCTGTTCCCTTGGATATAGCTTCTGCTGTCTCTTGGTTGGCTGATGTGACCATGGGTTGGCCAGTGGTCCTGGCGTACAACTGCTGTTGCCCGGCACGTACTCCGCGGTGACGGCTAGCAGTGTTGGGCTCAGGGGGTGGCCGAGGTTGCAAGAGACCAAAGCTAGTGCTCTGCGGGGACTCCATGAAGCTAGGCTGATGGGAGGACAGAAGGTTGGAACTCTGTTGGTAGCCTTCCTGCTGGGGATAGCTCAGGACCGCGTGCGGTTGTGACACCCCAGGCAGGGATGAACTGGCAATCCCAAGCTCCCGTTGATGGCCACTTATCATGGTGGCATTGGAGACAACTTCCATTTGTGGAGGGAGTCCCAGGTGGCTGGGCTTGGCTGCCATATTGCTGCAGGAGGGAGAGAACTGGTTCAGCTGTCCACTAACGATGTTTGGGCTCAGCTGGGGGTGGGTTTGGCTGTAGTTGGCCTGAGGACTCAGGCACTGGCCACCTGTGGCCAGCTGTCGAGGCTGTTGTGTGTAGCTCCCTCTGGCTGCAGAGGGGGCTCCACGAAGCTGTAGGTGTGGCTGGGTGCTGTCTAGACCTCCTGAGCTGGCCTGCAGGGCTTGTGGACTATATCCTGAGTACTGGCCAAAGGCTGGCTTCTGCTGAACCATAGCCAGATTGCCATGAGGGAAGGGAGGTGGCTTCACCTGACTGGGCAGGGCATCCATAGTGCCAGAACTCACCTCATTCCACTGCACAGGCATGTTGCTCTTACTGATGTTGGAGGAGGGGCTGTAGCTCAGCTGGCAGCCCCCGAGTCCAGGAGCAGAAGGACCCATGTTGGAGTCGGCAGCTGCTAGCCTACGGTGGCCTTGGAGGCCAGGACTGGGCAGTTTAGAGTTCTCAGGGAAGCCAGTGCTTTCTGCAGGATATCCCTGCCGTGTGCTGTCATCCAAGGAACCACTGGTGTGGGCCTTGATGTACTGTACCACATCGTCTGGCAGCACCAGCTCATCTTCCACCAGCCCCAGGTCGGATTCAAGTCCTGTGCCATCTACTCCAGCAGCCATGGCCTCCATCATCACGTTCTCACTGATACTAGGGGGTCTCGGGGAGTAGGTGCTGCGAGTCAGGCTGCTATCCACGTTAGGGTGGCTCTGTAGATGTGGGCCTCGTCGATCAGTGCAGGGTGGCAGTGTACCAGGATTCATGTTATGGGTACTGTGGAAACGCTGCACTCGAGGCAGAACAAGGGGGTCAGGTCGCCGCACAGGATCACTGGCCCGGCGCATGTTGCCGCCCGGCCCCTCGTGGGGGAAGGCAGGAGCCGCGCCCACATAGCCATGGCCATGGCCGTGACCGTGGCTGTAGGCAGGCCCATCGCTGCCACGCCGTGGCCCCAGTGGATGTGGGCAAGCGCCAGGCAGTGCACGCTCGGGAGCATCCAGTAAAGCCAGGCGGGTGCGAAGGCTTACACGCTCGAGGCCCGGCAGCGGTGTGGGTGGCGGCCCACCAGTGGCCGCTGCGTACTTGGCACGCAGACTGTACTGCTGCGCAGGCGTAAGGTTGAGCAACCCTGGGCCCCCACCGCTGCACTGGCTGGCCTCACTGGAGCGCCGGGAGGCATCTGTAGAGATGGGGTCATAGGAGTCTGCTGAGCTGGCATTGTGCTGGCGGCCGGCACCAAGAGGTGAGGCCTCACTGGAGCGACGGCTGGAGAAGTACGGGGAGATGCCAGAGGAGCGACGGCTCACAGTGTAGGCCGAGCTCACGGTGCTGGTGGAGCTGTCCCTTCGTTCCTGCAGCTGGCTCAGCAACGTCACCTCGGTCAGCTCTGGCAGCCGCTGGTTGGGCAGCAGTCCCGCAGGCCCACCGCCCCCAGTGCCGTTGAAGCTTTCCAGGACAGAACCTAGGGAAGAACAGAGGGGTCAGAGGAGGCCAAGAGCTGTGCTCTGCAGGACACTTAACTCCTGGTGGTGTTAGGGTCCTACGGCTATATTCCCAAACCAAAACATCACCTACACCCTATCCTGAGTAACCGGTTCCTCTACCTACCCCTTTTGACCAGGCTGAGCCTGGAGCCCTAGCACAAGGCCAGGTACACAGCAGGCACTCAATAGAGAAGAATTCTGGATGTAAGAGGGGAAGGAGGAAGCCAGGTGAGATGGCATGCTGCCGCTTAATCCTAGCACTCGGGATGCAGAGGCAGGCAGATCTCTGGGTTCGAAGCCAGCCTGGCCTAAAAAGTGAGTTACAGGACAGCAGGGCTACCCAGAGAAACCAACTCAGTTTCTTTAGCTGTACATAAAACGCACCTGCACATATGATGGGGTTACTGACTGCAGGGCTCAGGAGGGCCTGGCCCATAGTTCCTATGTGCCCACATGGAGGGTTTTTTCCCCCTTGAAGACAAAGGTTTTAGGTACCCCAGGTTGGCCTGTAACCAAAGATGACCTTGAGCTTTAGATCCTGCTGTCTCTACTGCTGGGTGCTGGAATTATGGGCGCGCACCACCCCAACCTTGATTTGGTGCTGAGGACAACTCAGGGCCGTGAGGATAACAGGTGAGTACTGGGCTGTCTGAGCTGCATCTCCAGCTCTTGCTATTTGATTCATTTCTATTTTGAGGCAGGGTCTCCCAGTGTTGTCTAGGCTGATCTTAGTGTAGACAGAGGCCTGTCAAGGCCTCTCATGGGCAGACAAGTGATCACCAGGGATGACCAGGGATGAGATGAAGTGGTGACCTGAGCGGAGACAGCTGTCTGCAACCCAAGGGATCCCAGGCCTGCAGAATTCATGGTCTTCTGCCAGCAGTCCTTCCAACAATGGGGCTGCTGGTACGCCAGTGTGCACCATCGTGGGTGGCAGCCTGGGGTCTATGTGCCCAGGGGCACTCCAGAGATGCTCTTGGCATTAAAGGCCTTGCTGAGCACCGCCTCCTCCGTGAAGCCCCCCTGCCCTCTCCTGTAGAAGGCACCTGCTCAGTACATCAGTACCCCAGATCTCTGTCTTTGGTGCTTTGTGGCTTGCCCTGCACGTGAATCTGACTGTGGCTCCTTTGGGGTGGCAGCCATACTGCGCTCCTTCCTCGAGCCATGACACCAGAAATGCTGAACAGCTAGATAAGGATGGAGCTGTAGCCGGGTCTGTCTGTGTTAGAGGGTGACAGTGGCAAGCTGCATGAATAATAGCATGCACGTTGGAGCTCACAGACCTGAACTAAATTTTACTGCTGCTTGGGGTTTGGGTGGGCCCCCTTGTCTCTCTGGGTCTGTTTCCTTTCCACGTAACGCAAAATCGGGTTGAAGCAGCCAAGTGCAGAGAAAGCTTAGCAATTGGGCTTCACTTGGTTGACACCATACACACTCCTGCACCAGCCAAGCACTTACACATCTGGAGCTTGCACCTGCACTGAGCTACACCCATTTCCCTCTCCAAACAAAAGAACCTGGTCACTTTGACCTCTAGTTTCCCACTAACCCTTAGGAACCTTTCGTGGCCAAACATATTCTGGAATACTGCTATGACCAAGGAACCAGGCTGATGTGGCCTGAACTTGTTTGGAGTATCATGCACAGTAAGGTACACTATATTCTTTGAGTGAACTATTCAGGGACCCCCCTCCCCGGCATTTATCATGTTATACTTATACATGACTGGGTGTGCATATGGATAAAATCAGGACAATGAACTAAGGCTTATCTAAAACCTAAGGCTGCTAATCAAACTCAAAAGACCATCCACACCCTACCTCTAGCAACCCGTCTCCTCTTTCTAGAGGAAGTCCTGAGCAATAATCAGGAACTTTTGAGCTGTGTAAAGTGGCCTGTATTCATGCTTCAATTCTGAATAAAATGTATCTCTTTTTGCTATTTTTGTGGGTTTATTTAGTTTAGTTTTGTTTTTTTTGTTTTTGAATAAGACATTGAGAACCTGAAACCATCGGATCTGTCTCATTGTGGTTAGTCAGTCAGACTGCAAGGTGCCTGGAGGAAACAGCCCCAGGCTCTCTCCTACCTGGGCTTTTAAGCCCTGGGTGTCACTCACCATTTGCTGGGAGGGGAGGCAGCTTGGTGTTGCGGGTGTGTGGAGCTGGGCCGGCCCACGAGCAGGAATCTTTGAGTGACTTGAGTTTCTCTCTCTTCAGCTGCTCAAAGCGATGCATGGTGGTCATGTGTTTGCGCAGCTGCAGGCCACCAGTGGAGGGGGCGGCCAAGGCTGAGGTATCAGCTCCTGGAGATGTGTCATCCAGTGCTGTCAGGTCTCCCAGACTCCCTGGCCCCGTCCCCGGCATCTCCACGCCACTGTCATTGTTGGGGGCACTGCCCAGGGGAGAGGGCTCGCTGCTGCAGGATGACTGGGCCCCGGGGCTGGACTGACACAGCTGTAGGGACAAGGCGGAAGGCACAGGCTCAGAGTGTGTGAGAAGTCGCCTGGTCCTGAGCCCATCCCACATTCATACCAAGCTTGGGCAGGGACACGAGGAAGCAGGGAACTACTTTGAAGAGACACTTGCAACCCTTCCCTTGTCTGCCTGCAGGAGATGGTTAAGTCTATCCTTGACCTTCTTTCCCAACTATGAGATCGACCCAAACTGCCTTCTACTTGAGCAAGGATTAATCCTCTGTAAGTAGAAGGTGACTACGTTTACTCAGAAAGAAGGTATTCAACACGGTACCACTGATGTGCCCACAATGAAGTGAGGGATAACAGAAGTCTGGTGATTTGCTGGCCAGCTGCCTCCTACTGCACAGAGTGCTCTCTATTGGCCAGGGGAGGTGCTTAAGAAGGGAAATAATGGGAGGAGCAGGGAGCTAAGGAGTGTAGCCATTGCCTGCATGGCCACTCCAAACTGGCTATATATCAGCTTGATAGTCTAGACTCACCTGGGAAGAGATTCTTAATAAGGAATTATCTAGATCAGGTTGGTCTGTGTGCATGTCTGTGGGGGACTGTCTTTATGATTAATTGAATATAGGAAGACCTAGGCTAAATGTGAGTGGCGGTACCACTTCATGGGCTGGGTCCTGACCTGTCGGAGAGAAGACAGCCAGCTGAGCAAAGCAGCAGACAGTGCTGTGGACTGCGGATGTGACGTGCTTAGCTGCTTGACTTCCTGCCTCGACTTCCCAGAAATGATGGGTAGGGATCTGGAATTGTAACTCAAATCCTTGCCTCACACTTGCCATTCCTAGCTTTTTGCTGGAGTATTTGCTGTGGCCACAAAAATGAAACTAGAATACTTGGCTCTCCCTCTGGGCTGGGGTGGGGCAGGCAAATCAATCAATACTACAGCCCTCTACAGCATCCAGTGTGGCCTGAGATTGGCCCTGGAAGCAAACCCTGGATGCAGTAGTTTAAGGCTCATTTCTGGATCAAATGCCTTCCCTGTCCCTGCCTCTTCCTTGGGAAGATGCCCAGGTTAGTGGAGATGCTTCCAACCAGCAGGACTCTGCAGGCCTTGACCATGGTGCCCTCCACTATTCTTTGCTCCATCTAGCCCAGACTCACCCCTGCCCTCCCTTGCTCCCCAGACTCACCCCTGCCCTCCCTTGATCTCTACCCTCACCCTTGCCTTCCCTTGCTCTCCAGACCTCACCCTTACCCTCCCTGGATCCCCACAGCTCACCCCTGCCATCTCTTGCTCCCCAGGCCTTGCCCCTGCCCTCCCTTGCTCCCCAGACCTCACCCCTGCCCTCCCTTGTTCCCTAGACCTCATCCCTGCCTTCCCTTGCTCCCCACACCTCACTCATGCCCTCTCTTGCTTTGAATTCCTTGCTGCCCACACGGCCTCTCTCTTGCTGTCTACTTCTACCTACTGCCATGGTGTCACCTGCTTCTCCAAAGATCAGTTCGATCTCTGCCCAGTCAGGGGCCTGAAACAGTACCCCAGTCCACCCTCTCACCCTGGGGACCCCCACCCCTACCCCATTCCTCCGCTCACCTCAGTAGCGTCTATCCTTAGGGGAGGTACAGTTGGGAAAAAGAGGTGGAGACAAAGAACAGGTGGTTAGAACGAAAGGAGCAGAGGCTAGAGTGGGGACGACACAGACACGGACAGAGGGGTGGGAACCCACAGTGGTACCCAGGTTCTGGATGAGGAGGCAAACACATCCTGTGCAGAGCATCATGGAGGAAGGGCATCTAGAGCCCCAGCCTCAGTTGCCCAGCAGGAGCTGGGTCAGAGAAGGTGACTGAAACGAGACAGGTTTCATGAGGGGGTGCAAGGTGATAAAGGAGGAAAGTTGAGCTGGAGCAAGATGAGGCTTCATTCCATTCTGAGAAGGGGGTGCCTTAGTAGAACCCTCAGAGGGGCTGGGCTTTTGGGCCTTGTGCAAAGCTGGGGAACTGCCCTCTGCCAGTTGGGCACCCAGCTCTGTCTTACCCCGGAGCTCTCTGTCTTGATGGCTTTGATATGCAGGCAGTCCTCCACAGTGTGGCTGGTGCTACTGGCCTCCACACTGTCCTCAGATCCCCGGCCACCTGGCTCGGCACTGGCCTCATTGTCACCATTCTCCTTGAGCAGTGGCGCGCGGAGGTGCACATCATTGCGTTGCTTCTTAGTGACATGGGCATCTGGTCCATGGACCGTCTTCACATGCTTGCGCAGAGAGCTGGGGTCTGTGTACCTCTTGGTGCAGCCTGGGATCTTGCAGATGTAGGGTTTCTAGGAGGAGAGTCAGGCCTGGGTTATGGATGGGGGCCCAAGTACAAACTCTAAATGGGTGCAATGCCTGTTCTGAAGCCATTCTATATTCCCTGGCAGCCCTGGCTGGCACAGGAACTAAGTGCTCCAACATCTTCACAGTCTATAGATTGAGCGCACCAGGTCAAGTCCACAGGAACCTCGCCTCCCGATATTCCTGGTGTACTTACTCTCCTTGCATGTAGAGGAGGTACACTCTCAAAAGAACTCTTGCCACAAGAAGCTGATGAAACAGAGTCAGAGTGTGGGAAAGACCCACATGCTCCCCCAGGAACCAGGACTGGGATTTCAAGCTCATTAGACCTTTCTGTCTCTGTCAAAAGCAGATAGGATCAAGGAAACTTCCAACCACCTGGACATGGGGTGCACACTCGAGTATCTGAACATCTAGTCTCTGTCCTAGGATTGGTTACACTCAAATCCACAGACACAAACCTCCACATAAATATTCCTAACCCTGCACATATCTTCTTCACACACATACATAACATACATACACACATATAAACTGCCCTCACTTGCTGTGGAACAATTTTGTATGCTGTAAATATGTTTCGCTCTCATTGCTAATAAAAGGCTGATTGGCCAATGGCTAGGCAGGAGATCTGGGGGGCAGAAAGAATGCTGGGAAGAAGGGTGGAGTCAGGAGTCACGAGCAGATGCAGAGAGAAGCAAGATGAACGTGCTGTGTTGAAAGACGGTACCACCACATGGCAGAGGGTAGATAAGACTTATGGGTTAATTTAAAATGTAAGAGTTAGCTAGTCACAAGCCTGAGCTGTCGACAGAACATTTATAATTATTAATAACTCTCTATATGGTTATTTGGGAAGTGGCTGGCAGAACAGAGCTGATTGCGGTCCTGACGAAAAACTCTACCTACATGCACTCATATCTACGCAAACATGGATATACCTATAAACCATTTGGCTCCACATACTCTCCATATTTGCACCCACCACGTAACATACACATGCACAACACACATGTAAATACCTCCATACATGTATACATGTTCCCACATGGACATGTGCATAAAGTACTTATATACATGAACATCTTATATCTATATACAGATATTTATGTACCACCCTTACACATAAGCACACACATATACACTATATATGTTAATCTTCCAGTACATATAGATATAAATATGTAACATATCTTACTCCCACATCTATACATTGCATATAAATACACACATGTCCCCACACCATCTATATACTTATGTCCACACATACATATTCCTCCCAAGGCTAGCTCCAGTCTGGAAAGACCTTAAGGGGCCCATAAACCTTTGAGAATGCTTCTAACTTCTAACATGCACTGAAGAAATGTCTCTTTGGGGCCCACACTTTTTCTAAGCTGTTAGAAATACTCTTTTCCCCAGGGCTGGAGAGATGGCTCAGTGAGTTAGAGTACTTGTTGCTTCTAGGTCCTTGCAGAGGATCTGGGTTCAATTCCCAGTACCTATATGGTGTCTTGCAACCACCTGTAACTTTAGTTCCAGGAGATCTGACCCCGTTTCCTGACTGGGAACATGCGTGATGCAGATACACACAGGCAAAACATTCATATATAGGCAAAACATTTATATATAAAAAAATTACACACACACACACACACACACGTCTGCCTGAACCACAGGGATTGTATAGGTGAGTTGTGACTAGGAGTTCCTTGAGTTCCTTCCTTGGGTCTCTTGGGCCTGCCCAGGGGCTCCGCTTGCTCTGGGCAGGTGGTTGATAGCCTAGTGGAGCCCACGCAATACTCGCCTCTGGAGCAGGAGCTGCCACAGAGGGCTAAAGGCACCAGGGCAGCTGTTCTGTAGGCAGACACCTACTTGTGGGTAAAGCAAAGGCCCAGGATAGTTTCACAGCTTCAGAGAGGCCAGCCAGCCTGGCTCTCGGCCTGTGATACCTCTCTGAGTGTCAGTTTCCTTATCTGTGACCCAGGCAGCAGAAGCCATTCAGGGGCCAGAGAAGCAGGGAGCAAAGTACGTCTCAGGACACACTTACAATCTGGAAACCGGGAAGCCCCCCCCGCGTGTATTACCCCTCAGGCACCATCCACTTTCATTTTTGAGAAGGGTCTCTCGTTGTCCTGGATCATGGCTAAGCTAGACTGGCTGGCCAGCGAACCCCAGGGACTGCCTGCTCCACCCCCCAGCACTGGGACTACACACATATACCACAATGTCCAGCTTTAAGACCATTTGTTTTGACTTCAGTTTCTGCAGATGGTGGCATCTGTATGTATTACAGACACAAGGAAACTGAGGTGCGGAGTGTCAGTGTGCCATGGAGCTTTATGGAGCATGTGCTATTTGGAGGAGAGGCTATGGTGTAAAGAGGGAGACCTGCTGGTGTGCAGGACTTGTGTAAGGAGAGGGGCTGGTAGGGGCGGAGGCACCTGGCATATGGTTTGTGCTGGCTAGCTTTATCTATTTAGAATCATGTGGGAAGAGAGTCTCAGTGAGAGACTGTTTTGGATTGGCCTATGGACATGTCTGTGGGGTGTTGTCTCCATTATGCTGATTGATATGGGAAGACCCAGCCCACTGTGGGCAGACCATTCCCTAGGCGGGAGGTAGTGAACTGGATGACAGCAGAGACGGAACTGAGTACCTGCAATCAAGTAAGCAAGCATGCATACATTCACTTTGCTCCGGACTGTGGATGTGGTAGAACTAGCTGAAATTCCTGACTTGACTTCCCCACATGATTCCCCACATGGAATTATAGGTTGGACTGAGTCCCTTTTTGTCACGGTAATACGTCACATAGAAACGAAACTAGAGCACGGCTGCCCAACAGTCAAGGCCAATGCACTCACGCGCTTGCGCGGGCCCACCCCCGTCACGAGTACGCACCTCATTGGAGTGAGTGCGGTTCTGGTGTTTGGCACGGTCCGAGGCGTTGGAGAAGGCCTTGTTGCAGCCCTCGTGCTCACACACATACGGCTTCTCCCCCGTGTGGGACCGCAGGTGTGTCTTCAGGTTCTCCAGGCGAGAATAGGCCTTGGAGCAGCCTTCAAACTGGAAGGAGGTGGACTGGTCAGAAAGAACACTCCATACGCAACTCAGGCAGCTGGACCCAGGGGCTCCCCTCCACCCCGTTCCCTGCTCTCTCCTGAGGCACTCATTCCCATATAAGTCTGTACACCACACGTGGGCCTGGTGTCCAAAGCACCAAGAGGGTGATGGATTCTCTGGACCTGGACTTACAACTGGTCATGAGCTGCCATGTTGGTGCTGGGAACTGAACCTGAGTCCCTTGAGGAGCTGCGAGTGCTCTGGAATGCTGAGCTATCTCTCCAGTTCCTGCTTTATTTTGTTTTGTTTTTGAGACAGATTCTCATACAGCCCAGGCTGGCCTCAGACTCACTGTGTAGCTAAGGATGGCCTTGACCTTCTGATCTTTTTGCCTCCAACTCCTAAGTGCTGGGGTTAAAAGCACACACCATCACACTCAGGGTATGTGCTACTGAGGACGGAAGCCAGGGCCCGTGCAAGCATGCACCATCACACTCAGTGTATGGGATACTGAGGACAGAAGCCACGGCCCGTGCAAGCATGCACCATCACACTCGGTGTATGTGATATTGGGGATGGAAGCCAGGGCCCGTGCAAGCATGCACCATCACACTCAGTGTATGTGATACTGGGAATGGAAGCCAGGGCCTCGTGCAAGCATGCACCATCACACTCAGTGTATGTGATATTGGGGATGGAAGCCAGGGCCTCGTGCAAGCATGCACCATCACACTCAGTGTATGTGATACTGGGAATGGAAGCCAGGGCCTCATGCAAACATGCACCATCACGTTCATGTGCTACTGAGGACGGAAGCCAGGGCCTCGTGCATGCTAGGCAAGTACTCTATCAGCTGAGGTATTTTTTTCCACTATCCCTGGCAAACTCTTAGAAAAAAACAAAGTAGGAGGGATGGTTAAATCATTGTGACCACAGGTTAGGTAGCCATTTCTAAGACACAACAGCTATAAATTGGATTTTACTAAATTAAGCTTTTGTGCTTCAAAGGATATGATCCAGAAAATGAAGACAACACAGAGAATTGGAAAAATATTTGCAAACTGTGTCTGATAATGATCTAAAACCTATCTACAAAAGAATTCTTGTAACCAAGTAGCAAAATGACAAGTACTATTTCTCAAAGATGTACAAATAGGGACCCGGGAGATGGCTCGATGGATAAAGGTGCTTGCTGCCATCCCTGATGCCAGGAACACCTCTCTGGGACAAACAGTGGGAGGAGAAAACAGATTCTCTGACTTCTATGCATATCTCATCCCCCACCCCCATCATATAAATAAACGTTATTAAAATGTTTTAAATGTGCAAACAGCCAGTTTGATATCATCCGTTATTCGGAAACTCTAGCTGAAGCCATGAGGAGGAGGAGCTGGGTCCGGGCCTGCTCTCGACTGTGTCCGCGCGGCTCTGCAGTGGGAGGAGGCTCACCGTGCACTTGTGCGGCTTCTCACCCGTGTGCCTGCGCATGTGGACAACCAGCATGTACTGGGCCTTGAAGGGCTTCTGCTCTCTCGTGCAGGCCTGCCAGCGGCACACGAACTCCTTCTTCTCCCCATGAATGTGCTCATTGTTGATATGCTGTACAGAGGTGAGACAAGGGGTGGTGTGAATTCAAGGGTCACCTCCCTGCCCCCCCCACCGAGAGTGGGGCTCACTCTCTACTCAGCTGGGCCCATCCTGTGGGCAGAGCCCCTCTTCCTACAAATGCCTCCTGCCCTCAGTGGACCATCATCCCATCCCAAAGCCTCTACCTAGGACATACAGACATCTTAGCAAGGATCACTACGTGTATGTGCACACTCATGTGTGTGTGTGTGTGTGTGTGTGTGTGTGTGTGTGTGTGCTCTGTCTGTCTGCCCTGAACCCTGCCTCTATGCCTTTGATCTATTTCCTATTTGCCGTGAGGTATGCAGCTCTATCCACCAAAGGCATGGAGCCAAGTGACCACAGACTGAATTTTCCGAAACCGTGAGCCAAAGCAGCTCCTCCCTTGCATAAACTGGCTCTGTCAGGCAGTTGGCTGCAACAACTCCAAGGTAAGTAATTCACCACTCATTCCCCTGACTTCCCCAAGTCACAGAAGAATACAAGGAAATAAAAGGAACACGGCAGGGAGAGTAGGCTGGAAGGAGTCTCTCACTGTCTAACACTGGGAATTCCAGCATGATTCGCCGACCTGGACACAATACTTTCAAATTAAATGTTAAAATAGTGACAAACTGCGTTTAGCCTTGAGCACAGATGGTCTTGAATATGGCCTTGTTCTTCTCCTAGGTATTTTCTGGGAACATCAGTGAGTCTGCAATGAAAATACATCACTTCCTATGCAGAGCTGTGAACCGGGAGGCCGTCTGCCAGCTGGAAGTCTGTCAGTGAACAACAGGAGCAGGATCCACCCACGAGCTCACTCAGGTCACACAGCTGCCATGATAGTTCATGCTAATTGACAGCTTGGCAGAATCTAGAATCACCTGAGAGACAGGCCCCTGGGCGGGCTGGTATGACACCATGTGACTCTATGAGGCAGGAAGAGCCGTCCACTGGTTAGGCTATTCCTTGACTGGGATCCTGGACTAGATGAATGGTGCAAGGGCAGGGAGCAGCAGCCTGCCTTCCTTCCTGTTTCCTTGCAGTGGATGCAGTGAATGCGCTGTGACCACCTAGACTTCCCCGCCAGGATGGACAGCACCCTGGACTGCAAGTGAAAACAAACCGTTCCCTCACATCACAGCAGCAGAGAGCAGTCCTTTGAGAAAGTCACCTCAACTGTAGCATGGCTATCTTAAGGACACTTAGGTGTTGCTCTCCCCAGAGAAGCCCACACCCATATGTGGGCGTGTCTTCATCCTTCCCCTTAGGCCCTCTCTTCCTATTAACCCCATGCTTACGTTTATGCTAAACTGTCTTAACAAACTGCAATTCGGAGGCTGGTGAGAAAGCTCCATGGGACTCGGTGCTGCCTCCAAAACCAACAAACCAGAGTTTGAGCCCCAGGACCCGCGTGGCAGATGGAGAAAACTGACTCTCGCTCAAGTTGTCCTCTGACCCCCACGAGCATGCTGTGGCACATGCAGAAACATAGACTAAATAAACAAATTGTTTTAAAACAAATAAACTCCATCTCTGCTATCTACTGACTTAGCGTGAGATTCTTGGTTGTGATGCAGTCATGAATCTTTGGTCTGAGCAGATGTTTCTAAAATGAACTCCTTGGGTTGCTGCAGTTAGCAGCAAGGCCTGTGTCTCCCACCCCCACTCATCATTTGAGACCCTTCCCATTGCCCATTCCATCCAGTGTATAGAGGTCACTGACCTGTCCAAATGACCTACAAGAGCATGCGGCACCTTTAGATAATCCCCAGCTGGTGCACCTCTTTGTTCCATCTGCGTTTCCCAATTAGCTATCAAGGGCTAGTTGCTGGGGAGGGAGCTCATGGTAGGATGCTTGTTTAGCATGTGTGAGACCCTGGGCCCAAACCAGACAGGGTCTCTCACTGAACCTGGGTTTACTAATTCAGCGAGGCCAGCTGGTCAGTGAGCTTCAGGGGTCCTTGTCTCGCCATCTCTCCAGTCCTGGAACTATAGACAAAGCATCACCACTTTTATGTGGGTGCTGGGGATCCGAACACAGGGTTTGAGGTATGCATGAGAAGCACTTGTCCAACTGAACCATCTCTCTGGCTTCTTCCCTGATGGAGTTAACTGATGAGCAAAGGCAGCCCACATACCCCAGGTGAGGCTCAGGGCATGGCCTATGGGGACATGGTGATTATGGCCACGTTCTTGAGGTACAAGCAGCAGGTGCTGGCTAAATGTGCGGTGAGGCAGACACACTGATACTCCTGCTTCAGAGAGGTACAAAGGAGGGGGAAATGAAGCTTCCTCAGCTCTGCCCGAGAGGGCGGCTACAACTAGCTCCTGACCCTTAGCTGTGGGCTCAAGGCGTGGGGCCAGGCTGATCCTGGGGCTAAACAGCCTAGATGAGCGAGGCAGGTCAGCCAAGGACGCAGCAATGCCACTGCCTGACTTCTCTGTATTTTACAAGGTACTCTGAGGAAATGTAAACTCATTCTGCAGTCTCTTCCAGACAAAGCCATTTACAACCTACACAGCTGTCCAGGAACTGAGTGGCACGCTCGGGCAGCACCTTGTCCTAGAAGATGAAAAGCCACTGGCCCGGTGCCCCGTGTAGCAGGCCCGACTGTCAAGCATAGATAACACAACCTTGGGAGTAAGTAAAATAGCAGCCCTTTGAACTTCCAGAAAACCCTTCTCCTCCAGCTTCCATTCCCATTCATAAAGCCTTTCAAATGAGAAAAATGCTTCCTGACTACGCCTTTCATTTTTTTCTTATTGGTTTACTTAGCGAGAAATTGTTAATAATGGACGGGGCTCTGGCTTGCCATCCGTCTTCCCAGAGCGCAGAGAGGCAGCACCAGGCAAAAGCAGATCCTCTCTGGAGAGCAGAGCGCTCTTTCCAGGACCAGGTAGACATGATTCCCTTGGGCCACAGAGATAGCTCTGGAACAGCCCTTCTGGGCCATGGCAGGACTCTAGCTGAGGAATTCTGTCTGCTGGGTTTCCCCCCTGGGTTTCTGAGGCAGAGACTCTCAGTGGCCTGGAACTCACGAGGAAGGCTAGGTTGGTTTGCCTGAGATCTCCAGGCATGCATCTCTCTTGGCCTTCTCATTGATAGGATTAAAAGCATCTGACACCATGCCCAGTCCTTTTTAAAAGGGTTCTTGGGAACTAAAACCAGGCCTTCCAAGCACTCTGCCACGGAGCTGTCTCCTCAGCCACGGAGCACATCTTTTTATATTGTCACCTCTGGACTTTTGCTCAAGCCCAGTTCCAGCCCAAGCATTGTCCACTCTTTAACCTAAGAGCTTGAACCTGCAACACACAGCTCCCCCCTTGTTTACTGCAGAGAGGTCGACAATATAGATTCACATTCTGGAAGGAACTTCCTGGGCATGTGGACTGCGGCTCAGAGCACTCAGTCTTGCTACCCCACACCCGAGCTGGGGAAGGTGCCGCTTCAGTATTTCACGTATGTGTTTGGGGTGAGGTGAGGAGGCCCCAAGGCACCTGGTCCTAATACCACCCATTTGCAAAGGATGGGGATCCCCCTTCAGTCCCTTCTTTGCAGCAGGGGCTGTGAAAAGCTCCAGAACCTGCATCCCAAAGCAGGAGCTGAGGTCAGAGGCTTACATGCACCAGCTGCTCCTGTGTGTCATATTCCTTGGTGCAGTCTGCCCAGTGGCAGTTGGTCTCGTAGATGACCACCTCGGCCTCCTGTTTACAGTCATCCCTGTCCAGGTCTTCCTTGAGATCGGCCAGCTGCTCCTGGGAGAAGAGAAGACCACATCCACATGAACCATGCCTGGTGACCCAGTCCTGAGGATAGCATGAGATTAACCTCAGGGGTTCATACTAAGGACTCGTCGCTGGCACAGGTGTGGACACACATTCACATACAATATATGTACTCACGTTATTACACGCACATATACAACACAGGCACACATGTGGACACACACGACATATACATACAGAGTCACGCTCATTCCCACTTTCCTCAGCTCAACCTTAGGAAACTACTGTTGCAGGCGACAGTCCTGGGCCCTTCCTGTTCTGTCATGAAGCTGTTCTGACCAGGGCATCCTCCCCTCCTGATCTGTATGTAAGTAGGAGAAAGGAAGACCTATAGCCCCTGGAACGGGAAACCTTGTTAAGTGTGTGTGGGTCCTGCCTGGACAAACGGGAAACCCCAAGTCCTCGGCCTTCCAAATCACTTTTTCATACTGTTTCCTCTTCCTCAAGTGCATGTGGGCACTTAGCTGCCATCAGCACAGGGCCACTGTCTGTCAGATTCACTGGAAAGAGGATGCAGACCCCATAGACTCTGTTGTTGGGCGTGTTTCTCTGCCACAGCTCACAGCCAGAGAAACTGAGGCTCAGGGAGATGAACTCTCCTTTCCACAGCAAATCCTGGTATGTAGTAGCCTACATCTGGACCTTTGTCCCCCTCTGGTCAGCTTTAACTGTCAATCTGGCCCAGCCTGAGTTGCCTGAGGAGGGAGCCTCAACTGAGGGCGTGCCTAAGTCAGATTTGCCAGGGATTGTCTTATTAACTGATATAACAGGATCTGTGGGTGGCACAATAGCTAGGGCCCATGGTTCTCAGGAGCATAAGAAAGCTAGCTGAGCAGAAACGAGCAACAACACTCCATGACTTCTGCTTCAGGTTCCCGCCCCGGAAGTGTAGGATAATGACTCCGACTTTTCTCTCCTACTTGTGTTTGGTCAGAATGTTTTATTACAGTGATATCATGGAAATGGAACACTCTTTTGACCACATTGAGTGTTATGAGGCCATTTCAAAGAAAAAGTCTTGGTCACAGGGGACCTTCCTGGAATGGTGGCCAAGGATAGGTGCAGGCACCCCACGCTGCCAGCAAGGTCCAGGGAGGGTTTGTGAAGTCTGTTGAGGACCATCCAGTGTTCAATGGATTTGCCAAGCATTCTGGGAGCCAAACCAAGGCCAGGGGCAGTTATAAAGATTTGCTTTACTGTTCAACTTATTTTTAAAAACAGCAGGAATGTATCCTGTGTTTCTGAAAGAGCTTCTGGGTTGTGGATAAAGCTCAAGAGCATTTGCCTAACACACAAGACCCCACTTTAATTCCCTGTACTGTAAAACAAAGAAAACAAACTAAGGAAGAGCCTTAGTTTGAAACTAAGAAATTGCTGGCTAACATGGACAAGCTCTTGCCAGGTTAAGAACTCTAGTGTCCACTGGCACGGGTCACTTAGGGACGCCGAGCTCGTCTCAGAAGTTAAGTATTTCCCATGGTGGGCCACAGACACAGGACTTCTCTGATTCTGCATTGGGGCCACACTTCTTCCAAAAGGGCTCCCCGATTCACCATCAGGGACCCTCTCAACAAATGCCCTTGCTCTGCAGAGGACAAAGCTGCCACATGTTGACAAAGCAAGCTCACTAGCTGCAGAGGTCAGAACACCTCTCTTCCGGGTGGGTATTCAGCAGACAGGGGCTGTCGAGATGAGCCTGTGGAGGGGTAAGGTCTCCTAATGCAGCGCATAGAAGAACGTCTGGGAACATCTTCATATGCTACAGGCTGTGCTCAGTTTAGACTGTCCTAAGGGAGCCGGGGAGCAGCAGGCCCAGTGGTGGGGCTGCTCCAAGACCAAAGCAGGAGCTCCTCCCAGTCTACAATTTAAGTAAGGGCTTAAACAGAGAGTAAAGTTACTTCTCTGTCTTTTTGCCAAAGGGAGGCAAGGCCTTGCAGTAAACCACACATGGAGTGGCATGGAGCCTGTCTCCTCGTGAGGAAGAGTGTAGGGCCCGTGTCTGACCCCTGCTCCTGGGGTTACTTGAGGACAGTTTCTGGTCATCCAGATAAAACATCTTGTTTGTTTTTGTGCTCCCTCTGCCCCACCTGGTGATTAGCTGTAGGGCATTGTTTACTCCATCTTGGGTGTGGCAATTTCCCACCTGCCGGGGGGAATCCCTTGTGCAGCAGCTAGGTACTTAAGGACTTCCCCAAAGTTGAATAAACGGCTTTCGGCTGATCTCCTTTCGAATGGCCCAGGTCTCTTGTGTGTTCTTTCAATCTCCAGGCCCTTGCCCGGCTCGCGTATGGTACAGTGGCGCGCGAACTGTACCGAGAGGGTAACACAGAATCGGGTGTTACAGAAGAGACCTCTGCAGTGACTTGAATGGACTCTCTTTCTGTGCCCCATCGCTACATTTATTTGAGATAGGGCTTCTGTACGGCTCAAGCTTGCATTACTGTGCTGCCAAGGCTGGCCTTAAATTAAATTCCCAGTCCTCCTGCCTCCACCTCCAGAGTGATGGGATCCCAGGAAGGTACCACCATGCCCAGTGTGCTTTTCCGGTTTCTTTCTCTGCATGCTATTGGTGTATAGGAAGGCTACAGATTTCCAAGTGTTCATTTTGTATCGTGCTACTCTGCTGTAAGTGTTTATCAGCTCTGAGGGTTTCCAGGGGAGTCTTCATGTATAGAGTCACGTCATCTGCAAATGAGGATGCACTGGCTCTTCCCTTCCTATTTGTATCCCATTTACGCCCCCCTCCCTCTCATCATATTGTGCTAGCTGCAACTCGAAGCACTAAGTTGACAAGAGGGGGGAAGGTGGACCCTTTGTCTCCCGATTTTAGTTTTCCCCAATTTAGTATCATGTTGGATGGGTGCAGCGAAATAATCACAGTAAGGAAATTAATTAACCAATCTCAGAAAGGCAAATACTGCATTCTTTCTCTTACTTGTGAGTCCTTGCCTGTATAGATACACAGAATCCTATCTGTACAGAGGGCATGGAGTAGAAACAAAGCTGTCAGGAGAACAAGGGGGTGCTAGTGAGAGTACAGGGAATTTGGGAATAGGGAGAATATGCACTTACATGAAGTTGGCCTTATGTAACTTTGTATAATAATAATTGTGTGTGCATGTGTGTATATGCATGCCTGGAGAGACACTGAGTGTAGTTCTTATTCCTATCTGTGTAGACTCTGGTTAAGGGTCTCATCATCATGACCTGGAGTGTGTGTGTGTGTGCTTGCATGCACGTGCGCACAAACACACACACACACGCACATGTGCACACCGGTTCAGGTATGCTGTTGTGCATGGACTGATGGCCAGAGGACAGCCTTAGCTGTCATAACTCAGCCACTGCCCACCTTGTCTTACTAAGACAGGGTCTTCCTGAACCCAGAGCTTGCTGATGCAGCTACTGTCTGACCAGCAAGCCCCAGAGATTCACCTGCCTCTGCCTCCTCCTCACTGAGATTGATTACAGGTACATGTCACCATGTCAAGATTTTAACATGGATGCTGGGGATTCAAACTTAGGTCCTCATGCTTGTGTGGCAAGCACTTTACTGACAGGATCATCTTCCCAGTCACTCGCAAAACAGGTTTTGTTTGTTTGTTTGTTTGTTTTGGGCTTTTTGTTTGTCTGTTTGTTTTTAAGGACTCTGGGTACAGGGCAGGAAAAAGACCTCTGGGTGGCCTTCCTAGAGTGTAGGGCAGTAATAAGGACCCGGCCATGGATGTGGAGTGAGACTCCAAGGTGCTTGGCAAGGACCCATCCCTGTCCCCTCCCTGTCCTCAACATTCCTGCATGTTTATCTTCCCTGTACAGGTGCTGTCCTCATCAGTGTCAGCGCACACCCCTCCCCATGACAGCCCAGCCTCGTGGCTACCGTGCATCATGCTCAGACTGCCGCTTGTGTCATTGAAGGGAGAAGAATTTGTCACCAACCCCTGTTTGCCTGACAATAAGAGGACCCGATATTTCATGAAAATTAAGTGTCTGGAGCAAGCCTGATAGTTTACAGGCCCGATAAAGGATGGGCCAGCAGACTCTGGGAGCCAGGGACTGGAGGGACTGGAGGCCCGGGCATTCTTGGTGACTGGGAACGTTGGAGTAAGAGATGGAGAGCAGGCCACTGTGAGGCTTGGCGCTGAGGCTTCAGGTCACATGGCAGTCTCCTGCTCCAAGAGCAGCCATGGCCTGTGTGTCTTCCTAGGGAACGCAACAAGCAAGGCTTCCGAAGGGCTCTGCATAGAGGCCGGGCCCCATCATGCTGGCCGCAGGCCGCAGCTGTCCCATCCTTACTCACGTGACCCAGCAGTCCCCTTAACCGGGAGCACCGGCAGCAGGGGATGTACAGCCCGGGGCTCCAGGAGAGGGGCAGCCTTAAGGACCAGAGCCACTAAGGGGACTTGAGCAGCTCAGTCCCTTGGCTGAGACTGTGAGTATGTGGGGATAACTGGAGCCTGAAGCAAGGTGGAAGGGAAGGAGATGTGCATGTTCACTCATAAAATTTGGCCATAAATGTAGGACATTCATTCATCCATTTACTCATTTATATTTGATAAAAATGATATATGTGCAGGGTGCTGAGTCAAGAGGGTCATGCTCTATGAGCTCACCTACACTCTAACTTTCTAAGTTCTGCAGATAGCCATCCATCCACTAGCCCATCCATCATCCATCCATCCATCCACCCACCCACCTTTCTGCTCCTCCCCCTTTTCCCATCCATTCACCACTAGTGCCCAACATCAGCCAAACCAGGAGACCCGACCTGGTCCCAGCCCAAGGACAGTGGCAGTGGGCAGCAGGCTACCTGCGTCAGTCCTAGTGGGGAGGCTGGCCGCAGGCCTTCGGCCTCAGTCTTGACCTTGCTGCGCTTATGAACGGTGATGGGATTCACGGTGCTACTCACAGCCGACTCGCTGCTCTGCTTGCTCTGAGGGAGGAGGCAGAGGACAGAGTGTCATGTAGGCACAAGGCAGAGGACCCCGAGTTCTATCTGAACTGTGGCTTTAGAGTTTGCCCACAACATAGATCATCTAGGATAACCCTGTATTTGAATGTATGTGTACACATATGTGTGCAGTACATGTTATGTGTGGGTTCACACAATGTATACTTGTGTTCATGAGCATGCACGTATGTGGACATCAGAGGTTATTCTCATGTGTGTCCCTTAGTCCCAACCCACATTGTCTTTCTGAGGGTCTCTCACTGGGACCCGGGACTCCCAAATTAGGCTAGGTTGTCTGGCCAGTAAGCTCCAGAGACCACCTCCCCAGAACTAGCATTACAAACGTGCATCACCGTGCCTGTTTTTTTATTTTAATTTTTTTTTTTTTAATTTTCAAGACAGGGTTTCCCTGTGTAGCTCTGGCTGCCCTGGAACTCACTTTGTAGACCAGGCTGGCCTTGAACTCAGAGATCTACCTGGCTCTGCCTCCTAAGTGCTGAGATTAAAGGCGTGTGCCATCACTGCTGGTCAATACTTGGCTTTTTTAATGTGTGATCATGTTTGCAAAGCAAACGCTTCACCCACTGAGGTATCTCCTTAGTTTTCCCACCCTTCTGTATTTTGAAGCATCAGAAACAGTCTCTTGGACTGGTCCTCCAACCAGGGACAGCTGAAGCAGGGAGCCCAGACACCTTGTTTCACACGAGGCATGTATGTCCCTGTGTAGCACCGAACCCTGTACATTGAAGGGTTTCTCCAGCCCTTCAAGCTGGACAGAGGACAGACTGAGGGACTGGGAGCTTACCCTGGGTCCAGGCCAGGGCTTTTGGCCCAGTTTAAGGCTCTTCCCATCATGTGGCCTCTGTCCTCAAAGCAACCGACCAGTCAGGCTAAAATGCAGAGATCTCCACCAGCTCCTAGCATGAGCAGCCCCCAGGGGCTGCGTGAGTAGCGGTGGCCCACCTCCAGTTCTCGCACCCACCTACCTGGCTGGCATCATTTAGACAATTGCTGCTATTGCTGCTGAGCTGGGTAGGCATGGTGCTAATGGAAGTGAGCGCCATGGACTGCTGGGCCAGGAAGGTGGGTGAAGGCTGGATCAGGGGTGGCGTATGTCCAAAGGCTGAGCCCAGGCCCCGCTGCTGGCTCAGGATTTGCTGGTAGGCCACAGGATTGATGGGGTGGGGGAAGGTGAAGGCTGGACTGCAATGGAGAACAGAAGAGGACCGGGAACCATGTGGGTGCACTGCCAAACCAACACTTCTGGGCAGAGAGGACCAAACCTGAGGCTCAAGATGGCACAATGTTAATCACACCACGGCCATGGATTGCCCTTACTCAGCCTTGTGCCCACACCTAACTCCTTGAACGCAACCTTGACCCTGCACAGGCTGGCTCCCTGCAGGTTCCAGGTTCTATCTCAGCCCCACACCTGTTTCTGTGCTGACAGCTGAGGGGCATCCCTGAAGCACTGCTGCCTATTGGAACTTCACTTGGCCTTGGACCACTGCGCTCTCTTGTTGGTACTGAGCCCTTCAGCTCACTCCATCCCCCACCTCCTTGAGCTTCTGCTGCACTTACAAGTTGTCACACACTTGCCCATGAGCCACTTTTTCCTGGCAAGAGATGAGAGATGCTGGTGGCTTCTGAGGCTATGCCACCAGAGACATATGGTTTCCTCCTCGCTCCCCCGCAGCATCTCTGCAGTGTGAGCTGCTGCTATGAGGAGGCCCCAAGCAGAGGCTCCTGTCACAGTTCTGAGGACATGCTCCTGGATACAGAGGTCCAGGACATCCCATAATCTACCAAGGGGCAAAGATGAAGCCTCAGCATCTTAAGAGGAACTCAGAACTATGCCAGTCTCAAATTCATTCTCTCTCTCTCTCTTAGATTTTTTTTAAAAAATCATTTACATGTCTGTGGCTATGTGTGTGTGGTGCCCACACAGGCCAGAAGTGGACATTGAATCCCCTGGAGCTAAAGTTACCAGTGGTTGTGAGTTGTTCAATGTGGGTTCTGGGAACCAAATCCAGGTCCTCTGGAAGAGTAGTAAATGCTGAGCCATCTCTCCAGCCCCATCAGCCTCAAATTCTTGCTTCTTGGTGTGGGCTTAGCATTTAAAATGTTCAGTATGAGAACAACTTTTCCCGTAGCAGATAGTCTAGACGACTGTAAGCACCTGTATCCAGCCCTCTCACAAGTGGGGGGTGGGCAGGACAGTGGGGGCCAGGAGAGTGGGGAGCCAGGAGAGTGGGGACCAACACAGTGGGGGCCAGGACAATGGGGGACCAGGACAGCGAGGGTGCAGGACAGTGGGGTGCCATGACAGGAGGTTGCCAGGACAGTGGGGGTGCGGAACAGTGTGAAGCCAGGACAGTGTGAGGCCAGGACACTGGGGTGCCAGGGCAATGGGGTGCCATGACAGTGGGGGGCCAGGATAGTGGGGGACCAGGACAGGCAATCACACTTCAGTCATGCTGGTTGGATCTGAGTCCTTGGGAAAGTCTAGTGTCACATGGAGTGGAAAGGGAGAACGGTTTGGATGGGGCTACAGTGAGACTGTTACCAGCCCTGAGATGTGCTTAGGGCATGGGCCACATCAGTGTCACACCTGGTGTGGCCTTTCTTGCTAGTCAACAACCCCATTGCCCTCTGCCACATTAGTGAAACACTAGAAAAGCCACTTCATTAACAACTGTGTTTCTGTGTATGTATAGATGTATATGTATTTTTGAGCATTTGTACATGTAGTAAGGAACATGCCAAAGTATACATAGGGAAATCAGAGACAACTTTGGGCATCAGTCCTCACCATGCAGCATGTTTGCGACAGGGACTCTGCTGCTTCTCCACGGCATGCTACAGGCGGACCGGGCATGAGTTTCTAGGGCTTTCCTGTCTCCTCCATCTCCCCACAGGAGCACTGACTATGGGTAGGTACTTGTGCTATGTGCCTGGCTTTTGACATGCATTCTGAGAATTCCAACATCACTTACACTCTGTGGTTACTGTTTCTGCCTACTATGCCATCTCCCCAGCTCCTAAGAAGGCCACTTTTGACCTTGGCTACCTCTGATGATGTGATGGAACCCCTGATGACAGGTTTACTATGTAAGGATGCACTCCAGGGTTGGTGTGAACTCTGCAATACTATTGCTTTGATGTTGTTTACAATTAGGGTCTCATGTAGCCCAGGCTGTCCTCAAACTCACTATGTAGCCAATGGCTCTGAACTTCTGACCCTCCCGTCACTATGTCCTGAGTGCTGGGATCACTGGCATGTGTCACCATGTCTGGTTTTTTACAGCCCTGGGATGGAACCCAGGGCTTTGTGCATGCCAGTAAAGTACTCTACCAAAAAGTCACATCCCCAGCCTCACTACTGCTTCCGAATTATCAGCACAGTTAGTGTGTTGAGACACTAGCATTAAGTTCTGTCTTTCTCCAGTATAAGGCCTGAAAGGCCAGACTCTGCCATGTGGCCCCAGCTCAGCTCCCAGTTCTTATCTCCACCCGCGGTTGGGGCTCACCTGAGGGCACCGGCAGACAGATGTCCATAGGAGCCGCTGGCTGCTGAGCTGCTCCTGGAGTTGTTGATGTAAGCTACCAGTGAGTTGGGAGAGGTCCGGATCATGCGCTGCAGGTCCAGGCTGGCATCTGAGAGTGGGGAGATGGATAGCGCCCGCTTGCGGCTGAGGCGGGGGGTCACACGTGGGCTAGAGAATCGCGATGCTGTGACAGACAACAAAGGGCATGTCACCAATTCCACCCACATCACAAAGGTCCAGGATCTCTCCATAGTGTGGTGTGGTGGTGATGGGCTGATTTTCAACACTGAAGAGACCCTCCTGGGGAGGAGAGTGAACAGGGTTCTGAGTCACAGGGTATGGGCTTTGCTGCAGCTGGTATCACACCAGAATACCCTGCACCCTGGAGGAACCTCGCCAAGCAGAGGCTGGAGGGCTGCTTCACAGTCTTAGTGTGGTGCTTGACTTCTGGCTGGCTCCTCAAAACCTACTGGAAAGGATGCTGTGAGAGACCAAGGAGGCAGAGGAGGAGCAACGGGAAGAGGCCTTGTGGTACACAGATGTGCTCATACTTGGGGACCCCCCAGCTCTGGGTCACCTGAGCGTTGGGAATGTGTTGTTTTGAATGTTTATACCTCCTGAGCATGCACACATATACCCCTGTATGTAGGTACATACACCAGCCATGCTTGGACACTCCTAAATGTATGTATACTAACACACACACACACACACACACACACACACACACACACACACACACACACACACACACACACACACACTCTGCAGGCCCCAGTCTGCTCTTCCTCCTTCCCCATTACCCTCTATTCTGGACAAGTGGCCTAGAAATTGTCTGACATCATTGGATGACCCTAGTCACTAAAGTTTCTTCACTGTCCCACAGTGGGGTCGGATGGCAGTGGCAGCCTTCAGGACTGCCCTAAGATGAGAAGTTAGGTGACGGCTGGCCTGGCCCATCACAAAACAAGGTGAATGCCAGGGTATGTCTTCATCTTCCCAGATACCCGCGAGGAGCAATGGCTTCCATGCCTCGCCAATCTCCACTGGGGACTCTGGACCTTCATATGCCTCGGCTGGAGATGTTGCCTGCAAGCAGCCCTGGCAGTGCCCAAATGCTGTGCAGGACATCACAGAACCTTTCCCAGCCTCCCTCTAATGAGGGCAAGATGGCATGCTGTACATGCTGCTGTGAAGCCATCCAGAACTCCAAGGATGGCACCTCTGACCCTGTCCACATGTCTGGGTGAAATGGCTAATTCCCAGGGCTCCTTCAAGGTGCAAGCAGGTCTGTGTGGATGGCCACAGTGGGCCAACAGTTTATGGTAAAGGGAAGAGCCAAAGTCTTGAAAAGATGACCGAGCCTGTGGTAGTGACCCACAACTCTCCTCCCCTGTCCCCCCACAGGTGTCCATCCGGGCATTCTCTGAGCACCTCACTTCTGTGCTTTGAAAACCCTTACCTCAAAGCTATAGGCAAAAGGAGTCCTCTCTCAGGCTCTTCCTTGTGAACTAAGTGGAAAATGGGCACAAGAGGGGGCACAAAGGGCCTAACATCCACTAAAGAAGACTCATACAAGCCTTTGGCATATATGTTCTTTCAGTATGTGTGCATATGTGCGTGTTTGTGTGCACGCATGTGTGTGTTGTAGAGACCAGAAGAAATTCTCAGGTGTTGCTCCTCAGGAACTGTCCATCTTTTTTTAGACAGGGTCTTTTACAGGCCGAGAACTCACCGAGTAACTAGGCTGGGTGGTCACCAAATCCCAGGGACCAACCTGCCTCTCCCTTCTGGGAGGATGCGCCAGCACACCCCTTTCCACAAGAGTCCCAGGGACCGACCGGAACTCAGGCCCCCGGCTTGCAAGGCAAGCACTTTCCTGACTGAGCTATCACCACAGCCCATCGCCATATATTTCTCAAACGGAGATTTCGCTGCTAACACTCTGACTCCCACCCTCTCGGGTGCCCCTAACAAGAGGAAGCAGGCCAAAACTGACAGTGGTATTCATCTCTGTTATCCCTGCCCTCGAGGGAAATGTGTTTATTAACGTGCCTCTTCCCTGGATAAATCACTAAATAGGAAGAAAAGCCTGGCACTCATTTCCCGAGCTTCTCCTGTGATTTATGTCTGGGGACTGCTGCACTCCCAGCAGCCATTTGTCTGTGGCTGTGCCTGTCCTAACACTGGCCATCAAGTGACCGGCCACTTGCCTGTTCTCCCTCAGAAGATGCCTGACGTGGCCAGTTCCTGTCTCTACCTATCTCTGTCTCACCTCCCCTCCCTTCTTTCCTCCCCTCCCCTCCCATCTCCTCTCTTTTCCTCCTTTCTATATCCGGGCACATATGTGAGCATGTGTACACATACATGTGTGTGCAGGGAGACCATGCCAACACTGATTTTTTTTGAGAGAGGTGCAGTCACCCCTGCCGTCCCCCACTGCTGCAGTGACAGGTGTAGTAACACTCCTGTCCCTCCACTGTTGGGGTTACAGGTGCAGTCACACACACACACACACACACACACACACACACACACACACACACACACACACACACACACACACCGTCCTGCTTTTTACATGGGTTCTGGGAATTTGAACTCACGTCTTTGTGCTTTCAAGGTCAAACCCTTTGCTGAATGGACCAAATACCCCCCCCCCCTTTTCTTTTTTGAGGCAGGGTCTGATGTAGCCCAGGGTGGCCTTGAACTCCTAGTTCTTCCATTTACACCCCCTGAGTGCTGAGATTATAGGTGTAATCCACTATACTTGGCCCGGGTCTTTTCTGGGCTCACTCTCAGGCTATGCTCTGAGGAATTTAGTCTAAGAACTCTATCTACACTTCACTGACCCAAACCTCCATCTGTCACATGGAGGAACCTTCATGGTGAGGCCACAGAGCTGGGGACTTAGGTAGAGGCCAGTGTCCCTTACCTAAGTTATGTCACAAGGGAAGTTCCTTTGTATCCTGGTTAACTTGGGTCATCAAAAGGCCTCTCTGACCCAGCTCAATTCCAGCTGGCTCAGCAAGCAGCCTGTGGGACATGGAGTCTGCTCTCCTCAGCCTCAGTCTCCCCCTCTGTCTCAGGCTGAGTCTGGGCTCCCTGCTGGAAGGCCATAGCGATGTCTGCCTCTCTCCTATGAGATCAATGCCAAGGGTTTCTGAGCCTCCCCATCCACAGCCTGCATAAAGAGTAAGCATCAGAATGGAGGTGACATCTGAGTCAAATTAGTGTCAATATGACAATAAAACACACAGCCGAGGAGTTAGGAGGCTGTGAGCAGACGGGACTTCAGTCAGAACATTTCCCTCTTCCTGGAGTGATGGAGGAGGCATGCAGTGTCAACAGCCTAGTGCGGGGAAAGTTCCAGGCTAGGGGCCAGTGACAGGCGGTGAACTCCATGCTCTCTGCAGAGCCACCGGAGGAATGGAGACCTTGGATTTGAGGCTGGTTCTGCTCCCTTCTCAGGGGCTCAGCTCCTGGTCTTCCTGCTGAAATCAGGCAGGAGAAGAAAGGACATGGAAGGAGGCAGGCCTGTGCCTGTGCCTTGTTTCCCTGGTCCCGCCCTCAATGAGGCCCAGGGAAGGAGACATTGATGTCTGGACCTGTCTGAGGCCTTATTGTCTTTCTGACCCACCTAAGGTGTCCCACATGTGGGGCACAAACAAAACCCTTGAGAAGCTATTATAAGTTCTCAGACAGAGACATCCTCTTCAGCTTATGATAAAGTTCACCCCCACCCAGGAGAACATGGAAAGCCCTAGAGGTGGGGATGTAGCTCACTTGGTGGAGTAATTGTCTATCAAAATGAAGCCCTGGGTTCCATGCCCAGCACCACACGAATTGTTATGACGGTACAGGCCTGTAATTTTAGCACTTGGGAAGTAGAGGCAGGAGGCTCAGAGATCCAAGGTCATCCTCAGCTAGACAGTGAGTTCAAGGCCAGCCCTGATTACATGAGTTCATATCTAAAAGTTTTATTTTAAGGACCGTTTATTTAACCCCCAAAGTTAAGACAGTTATGAATGCTAACCACGCTGTTGTGCACCGTGTACTGGACTAAGGTAAAGCCATGTTATAGGTGTGGGAGAGCTGGGGGAGGAACTGAGGGCTGAGAGCCCACCAGCCTTCTGCCCAGATTGCCTCACAGTCTGGCAGATACTGCCTCCATGCCTCTGTTGGATACACAAAGCCTCTGGAATGTTCTCTTCTCTGCCGGGTGCCCCAGTCTCGAGACATGAAGACAAGAGCTGCTGGGAGAGGAGACAGTGAGAGGACGGGTCAGGTCAGGTCAGGTCAGGACCGGCATTGGCGTGCTTACAAAAGACAGCCTGGCAACTGGCCAGCCAGACAGCTCGTTGGGGGCAGAACCTGATGTGGTATTTAGCATCATGCTTAGTGCAAGCTTAGAACCTGACCTGGTGTGTGATGGTTAGTTTTATTGCTTTGTTTTGTGAACTTGACACAAACTGGGCCCATCTGGGAGGAAGAAACCTCAACTGAGAGATTGTCTCCAAAGACTGGTTGTAGATGAGCCTGTGGTGGCATTTTCTTGACTGATGATTGATGTGGAAGGGTCCAGGTCACTGTGGATGGTGCCACCCCTCGGCAGGTGGTCCTGGGTTGTCTAAAAAAGCAAACTAAGCAAGCCAAGGGGAACAAGCCAGTGAGCAGTGTTCTTGCCTTTGGATTCCTGCCCTGGCTTCGTTCAGAGTATCACCTGAATGTTGTAAGATGAAATAAACCCTCCAATAAGTTGGTTTTTTATCAGTGCATGTTTATCATAGCAATAGAGAAACCTAACCAAGATGCATGCCGAGTAAACAGGCGCTGAATGCAAGTGTATACCATTTCTTCTGCAAGAATATTGGGCAAAAAGGAACTTAGTCAAAAAGATCTAAGTTTTCCATGACTGAAGCATCCTGTGGAGGTGGCGTGCAGAAAATGCAAGAGTTGGCAGGGTCTGCCCTGGCTCACATCACATGGTCCACTTAAGAGGAGGGGGAGGATGGGGTGGGGCTAGGCTTATTTAGCATCTCGCAGAGACACAGCAGATTGGTTATGAGCACGGGTACCTATGTCAAGTGGAATTGCTCCATATAGTATAAAAATCTGAAGCAACGATTGAAGCTCTGCCTCCCGCTGCTTTGGAAAGGACTGGGATAGATCTGAGACGGTGCGTCAGTTCGAGGTGCTTGTTGCACCAGAGTTCCATCCCCAGTCCCACATGATGTGAAGAGAAAACCAGTTCCCATATGAGCACTGTGGCAAGCATGCTCACACACACAGACCAATCAGACAATGGACTCTAAAAAGCTGGAATTTCCCCAGGAGGCTCACACTGGGAGAAGAAAAGGGCTGCAGCCTGGTACCAGTCTGAGGGGGAGTTTGTCTCCCAGAAAGAGTTCACACAGTTCTGACTACTTGTCAGAACACCTTGCAGGGAAGATTTAATGGCTAGACCACACCTTGACCAGGACTGCTTAGCTGTAAATACCTATTGCCCTCCATTGAAACCTAAACTTCATATTTAAACCTTAAAGACTGATGTGTGTGTGTGTGTGTGTGTTCACTGGTCCTCTTTGTCCCCCTTCCCAGTGTAGTCACAGTGAACAGAGTTCCTTTCTCTGCTTTTCACGAGTCCTGTCTGTTTAATTGGCCTATGGAGGATGGACTGCTGAGTCTGGCTTGTTATTGCTGCCAGGGCTCAGGTTCTGACCCTGATAACTCTGGTAAGTGCAGTGCTTTGGGGAGAGGACAGAAGCCACACCTAACACACTTGGGGACAAGATGGATGGGAAGATGATGAGGACATGACGCCCAGAGTGGCCTATGGCCTGGGTGGGGTGATGACAACTAAGGTATGAACTCCTGGAGACGAGGGTGGCTTTGGAAGAGGTAAAGGGATACCGTAGGCGGAGGTCACACAGCACCACCTGGGCACCCAGTGCACGCCAGCTAGCAGACCACATTCTCCTTCATTTACACTGACTGCATTCTGCTTTAGTTGGGCTCACCCACTTGGCATATAAACACTGTGTCCCACTTCCTCTTACCTCTAGATCCAGCTATCCCAAAGAAGGCGGGGGACCTGGGTCCTCTCTGCTGACTCCTAGTAGGTCCTGGTTCCCCTTTGCTTCCTGCCTGGCTTCCTGCCCCAGCTGTCCAGCTGCCTTCTCAAGGAGAGCTAGGAACTGGCAAGGGCATCGTGGCCCAGCTACCTAGAGGCTTGGGTCCTAACTCCAGCCACAGGAGTAACGCTCACTGTCATTTTTCTCTCTGTCGCACACATGGCACTGCATGGAGGTGCACACCCAGGCAGGGGCTCAGGATCACTGTCACAGTGAGACTCCGGTCTGCCCAGTTCTGCCTTTCCTGCTGTGTGGGCACACCTGCTCAACTTGGTACCCTAGCCATGGCATAAATGCATCTGTCCACTTGCCAGGGATGTCCATGTTCCTGCTCTAGGCTTGGAGAGAGGTTGCCCAGAGTGGCAGAAGCTGGCATGTGTGCATGACTCTGCGCTTGACCTCAGAACCTCCATTCTGCCTTGTGTTGCTGTGGCTGGGTTTACAGCACTGGAAAACACTGTGTCTGGGATGCACCCTCCCCAGCCCTGACCCCACTGCCTGCTGTGGGAGAGGATGTGAAGGAGCTCTACAGATGGGCCCCTATACCGTGCTAAATCCTGGACCCTTGGGGAAGGCACAGACAGGTCGGACAGCCACTAGACTGAATGTTGGCAGCATTGCTTTGGCACTCAACAGCCACCCCTTCAGGGAACAGCAGGGATAGACAGAGAAACTTGACCTTTTGTGTGTGGTGGCGGCAGTGAGGGGGGTGTCCTTATGTCTCAGAGAACCAGGACAAACCAGAGGAGGTAGGAAGTGTCTAGACAGACTTCCTGGAGAAGTCCCACCTCTCTAAAGAGCTAGCTCAACTGGAGCAAGGCCACTGAACAGAGCTTCCGGGGTGATTGTGGCAGGGAGCCCAGGAATGGGGCTTCGGGTGTGAGCTGAGGCCCGGATGATACGGGCCCACCCTCGATGGCCTCTAAACAGCTGCCACAGTCCATTTCCAACCTGCTGCCCTGCAGGACCAGATGGCCTCTCTGCAGGTCTGTCTCCCTCCACCACATATCACTGGGGCATGAAGAAACTGCTCCTGGCAGGGCCAGAGGAGACCGCCTGAAGGCGCCACCAGCCTCGTTCTCGATGGTTTCCTCTATTAGCCTGCAGTCCAGGGTGCATGGACAGCTACAGCACTCTGTGAGGATGGCTTCTAGTGAGAAGGAAGAGTAGTGTGTCTGATGTGCATGTAAGGCTTCATCTGCCCAGGACTCCCACTCTGTAGTAAAACAGCCTAGCGCAAGCTCCATTTTGTCACTGCGAACCCATCCTATCTCTTGAGCCCTAGACCTGGCGTTGACCTTGGCTCTCTATGACGGTTTACAACAGTTGTTAACTCAGTAAGATTCAGAATCATCCGAGAGGCATGAACGTGGAGGATTTTCTAGATCATGGTGATTGACGTGAGAAGACACAGCACCCTGAATGTGAGCCACAGCATTCTATGGGCTGGGGTCCCAGACTGAATACAAAGGGGAAGATTTTGTCTCTGCTCCTTGACTGTGGGTGTGATACACCCGCTGTCCCACGCTCCTGTCATATTGCCATCCCCACCATGACTAAAGTCACAGCAAACACCTGTTCTAAGTTGCTTCTGTCAGGTCTCCCCTGCACATCCACATCCGAGCTGGGAACGTGTCTTACATCTCTACCCAGTAATCTCCCCTAACACAACCTCACTTACCGCTCATGGATGGGGTCTATTGCTGTCTGCCCTGATTCTCAGATCAGCACAGCTCCACAGCTCATCTCGCTCCAGCAGAGGGCAAGACCTTTAATAAGCCCCAAGGAGTTGGCACAGCCCATCCCAGAACACTGGCCTCAGCACCATTCCTGGCTTTTACTTCATTTCTACCGATCACACTGCTCTCCTGAGCCTCAGGCCCTTTGCACAGCTGGTCCTTCGGCGGGTTTAGCTCTCCCCCAAGCCAGCTGGTGGGCTTGCCTCTTCAGTCTTGTGCTTGAATGGCATCCCCTATACAGCTAGTGAGGGATACCTTTGCCCCTGACTCTCTGGTCTCTTTCTCAAAGGTGCATCCCACTACCCCAGTATGCCCCTCCATCTCTATTTTGTTTACCCTGTTCCATCCTAGCTTACCAATTCCTGGTATTGGGAAGTGTCTGAGGTCCCCACTCAAAGTTAGGTGAGGACATTCCATTCTTTGGGTGACCACAGGGCTTCCCATGGCTGGCAGCGTAGACAGTGTTGGCGTGCAGTGCAGACTTGAAGGACTGTTTTCTGTGGCAGTCGGTCACCCTCTCCCTGCATCAGCTCCCCTCCATGTCCCACCCTCTAGTACTCACCATCCACAGGATTGAGGTAGTCGTGGAGATGGGGTGCACTAGCAGCACCCCCACTCTGCATTAGGAGGTCCCCGTAAGGTGCAGGGTGGCTTGCCATGAGGGTCATCTGGTGGTAATAGTCTGAAGGGTTGGTGCCCGGAGCAGCAAGACCAAACAGTCCTCTCTCTTTCAGGTGCTCGTGGGCCACTGTCACAGAAGGGAAGAGAAAGAAACCGTCAAAATGGACCGCCTGAGGATGGCTCAGCAGTTAAGAGCACAGATCGTTGTTGCAGAGACCTGAGTTCAGTTCCCAGCACCCATGTTGGGTGACTCACAACTACCTGTAACTCCAGCTCCAGGGGATCCAATATTCTCTTCTGGCCTCTGGAGGAACCTATGCAAACACGCATGCACACACACACATGAAATGGAAATATATAAATAAAAGAACTCACTGTTTAAGGAAGACCTCTGGCCTAGGGTCCCAACGCAGAACCTCCTAGCCTGCCCATCAGTACCTGAGCTCTGGAGGCCAGAGTTCCACACCAGATGTGTTCTCAACTGCTTTTCACTGTCTTTTTCAGGCAGAGTCTCTCACTGAACCTGGACCTCACTGATTCTGCCAGACTCCAGGGGCTAGCAAGCAAACCCCAGTCTCTGCCTCCCCAGTGATGGGAGTCCAATGGCTTGCCACTAGGCCCCACTTTCTGTTTCTTTTCTTTTTTAGAAACTTGGGTTCTGGGTGATTGAGCTCAGACTTCCCAACTGAGCTCTCTCTCCAGCCTCAGGGATAAAATTTAGATCTGAGAGAGTAACTATATTACATGACAGCTCACTTCTGGTTCAAATCAACCAGATCCAGTGGGCTGGTCCATTTTGAGCATCTGAGCGGACACAAAGTCCGCTATCCCTGGGTGCTGGGGCCTCAGCTGCCTGGAACTCCGGCTCGAGGGCATCCCTGGGGTTTGGGAGATCATCTGTGTTGATCAGCGCAGAAGCAGAAAACAGAGATCCAGGCAGCAGTCAGTTCTGTTCTACCTTCCTTTTGATGTTGAGTTCTTGGAGATAACCCTACATAATAACCCTTACATCATACTGACGTCTGCAGCCTTTGGTGTGCTGCAAGCAGCAGTCTGCTCCTATGATGTGGCTGCTGTATTCTGGATATGAAATTTCCCTCAGTGGCTCATGTGTTGAAAGTTTGGGTCCCCAATGCAATGTGCAGAGGTGCTGCGTTGGGGAAATGACTGGGTCATGAGAGCTTTGACCTAATCAACAGATCCGTCTACTGATGAAACTGTAATTTTACATGTTATTGGAAAACAATAGAAAACAGGTTGGTTGTGTGGACAGAGCCACTGAGTCACCCTTAGCACTGCCCCCTCCCACGTCCCTGCTGCTCCTGCTCCAACACTACTTACCATCAGCAGGGCTGAGACCCCTGGCTGCGGAGATCATTGAGAGTGTGGGGCTGCTGTGTACAGACCGGAGGTAGTGCTCCATGTGGGGGTTCACGTAGGGGTGGTGCGCACTAAAGGGAGATTCCCCAGGGCCGGCAGGGTGTGGAGAAAGTCGAATCAAGGAGATGTCTGAGATGACAGGGCTGCCACTGAGGGTGGGAGGCCTGTGAAGACAAGAGGTGACATTCTCAGAAATGTCCATGGGGCACAAACACCCCACTAAGAACCCTACACTACGGGGATAGCCACTGATGTGTACAGGCACTCACAGAGAGGCTTCCCACAGAAGTCCGTCCTTTCAGTTTCCTATGTCAATCTCTCTTAGTCATCTCTAGCTTACAGTCAGACCTTAGAAGAATCAGCCAGGGGACCCAGACTGGAAGCTCCATGGGGGTTTGAGAGATGGCTTAGTGGGTAAAGTGCTTGCCTTGCAAGCCTCGGGATCTGAGTTCAATCCCCGGAGATAATGTTAAGAACTGGGAGTGGTGGGGTGGGCTTGTGGAGTGGAGATGGAGGAAGATGCAGACAGACCCCTGGAGTACACTGGCCAGCCACTTTTGCTACTTGGCAAAGTTCAAGGATAACAGAGACTGTCTCATACAAAAGGTGGAAGACACTGAGGAACGAGACTTGGAGGTTGTGCTCTGACTTCTACGTGATTGTGCACACCCACAGAAAGGAAACGGCACACTTTCATTGCCATCACTACAGTCCTGGGACTGGAACTCTGAACACCCAATTTGGGATTGCTGGGCCTAAGCTCAGCTGACCACATGTTTGGGATGCAACCCTGCTCCTGTGTGTCTGCGCATGTCAATGTGTGTATGCTAGGAATATGGACAGTACACAGACCAACCGTGACAATACCGGCTCCAGGAATGGGATCCTAAGAGCTCCTTGCTAACAGACTGAGCAAAAGGCTGATCTCTAAGGATCTGTTTGGCTTCAGTCAGATCACTCAGAGGCAGAACCAGCAGTGAAGGAGAAGTTCAAGATTCAAGATTAGTTTTTCTGTGTGAGGCGTGTGTGTGTGTGTGTGTGTGCATGTGCACACACATGTGCATATGTACATGGAGACAAAGGTCCATGCAGCTGTTATTTCTCAGATGCTATCCATCTCACTTTTGACTTTCTAAGAATTGTATTTTAGATATCATGCCTCTCACTGGCCTAGGCTGGCTAGCTAATGAGCCTATGACCCACCTGTCCCTGCCTCCCTGGGTTTGGGACTGTAAACACACACCATGCCACTATGCCCAGCTCTTTTATGTGGGTTCTGGGAATTGGTCTTCATGCTTGCAAAGCAAGCACTTTACCAACTGAGTTATTGCAACAGCCCAGGAACAGTTTTCAAGCTGGTGAACTACAGCTAAAATATGGACTATTGTTCTGGCTCTCCTTATATGGTGGCATTTCTTATTCTGAGTCCCCAGTCTTGAATACAGTCACATGGGCACATGGCTTGGTTCCCATTGCTTGAGATGACTGCAGTCAACATCTGTATGCCTTGGAGGCTATGGCTCCACTCAACATTTGAGTTCCTTCTTGAAGGTCATTCCATAGATCTGGAAGGAATCATTCTCTTTAGCATCTGTGATGCCAGGGTCTTAGTCATGCAAACCCAATGAGCCTGCCCAGCCATGTGCAGCCCTTGAGATTTGGGTAAATCTCAAGTTCTAGATGTCACCCTGCATCCTCTCTCTCATGCAAACCCCTTCTTATATCTGCCACTTGGACAACTCCTTTACTCAACTCCTCCACAAACACATTCTACACCTCCCAAAGAACACTTTTAGGGTCTCAGGTTGGTCTCCCAGAGCCACTGGGTTTGCCCAGTAGCATGGCTTATTCAGGCACCTTTGAACATGCACACCCAACTAGGAATGGCTCTCTGCAGATGCCCAGAGACATTTCCCCAGGGATGACAAGCTCACTGGCACAAGACAGCCTACGGAATAAGTCACAAGCCACTTCCAGCAGCTTTGATCCCAAGCCAGCTGTGGAGGGCATCCACCTAGAGGAGCTGTGCTACCACGGGCTTAATTGTGGTGTGCCCTTGTAGGGGGTATTTCACGTGTATTTTAATAAATAAAGCTTGCCTGAAGATCAGGGCGTAAAACAGCCCCACTGGTAAGCCTTACAGACTAGGCAGTGGACACACACCTTTAATCCCAGCAGCCACACTAATTTGCCATAGAAACTGAGCAGTAGTGGTGCACATCTTTATTCTCAGCCCTAGAGAGGAATATAAAATGGAGGAGACAGCTCTCAGGCACAGTCTCATTCTGAGATTCCTGGAAGCAGGATCGCCATTTTGAACTGAGGCACAGGTAACAACCAATGGCTGGCTATTTTGCTTTTTCTGATCTTCAGGTTCAACCCCAATTTCTGTCTCTGGGTTTTTATTAATCCTGCTACATTGCCTTGTTTTGTGAAGGGGTTGCTATGTGCCCCCAAGGGCTGGCTGGTATATTTCAGACTACGTGTGTCCTTCTGGTTCTGGCTGTGCCTATGACAGAATGGCCATTCATGTTCCTGCCGCACGCAGGTACTTCTGGGAAGAGAAGACTAAGGCAGAGAAACAGCATGGCTCCCGGGGATGGGCCTGAGGCTGAGGTCGCATGACTTGGAAACTGGGCACACTACAGGATAAGGTTGGTGTGCAATGGGTGCTTGACTGGGGCTTGAAGACTTTGATGCTTAGTTTTATACAACTTGGTATCATCCAGGAAAAGAATCTCAATGAGGGGCCATTCAGACCAGGTTGGTCTGAGGGCATACCTGTGGAAGATGGATGATCTTGACTGCTAGTTCATATGGAAAGTCCCCACCCACTGTGGGCAGTACATCCCTTGAGTGGAGGATTCTGGACTGGATGATGCAGAAAGCAGGCTGGGCACAAGTAAGTGTGCATGAATTCGTTCTCTCTCTGCTCTTGGCTGTGATGTGACTAGCTGCTTTAGGTTCCTGCCTGGACTCCCCCACAAGGATGGACTGCGACCTGGAGTTGTCAGCTAAATATACCTCTTCTCCACTCCAGTGCCTTCTGTCAGGATATTTTGTCACAACAACAGAAATGAGACGAAGACAAGGCACAGAAGTTGGTGGCTGTATGTGGCTTTCCCCAGGCCCCAAATCCAGGAATGGGGTTTCCTTGGCACTGAGGTTGCAGTATGGTCTAGCCACAGCTGGGCTCCCCACACCGTCAGTGATGACATGTGGATGTCTAGCAGCAGACTGAGCAGCCCCAGGAAGGCTGTCTGATGTGACCCAGACCCCACTAACCTCTGGGACAGAAAGATAGGAGTGAATATTATCAAGGAAATATGCATTCAATGATGGGGAGAAGGGTACCCAGTGGGGAGTAGGTCTCAAGGTAGCAGTGGTGTCGGTGTCCCCACACAGAACAGGATCTGTCTTCAGAGTTGCAGTTGCTACCCTTTGGGGAAAGATGAATACTGCCTCCCTTTCCCAGGGTCCTCCACTGCCAATGAAACATGAGTTGCTGCCCAGCACAGCCTTCTCTCCCCCAGCCCAAGCTCTGTGGCTAGGGCACTGGACACCTTGTCATAGTGGTCATCAAGGAAGCCCCATTGCTACTTCCTCCTGTGTCACAAGTGGCCCTGGGAAGGGGCTATGACTGGCCTCTTGCCCACAGGTAGGAGGCAAGTGGGAGTGTGTTAGAGTCGAGCTTGCACCCTGGGTGGTGTTCCCAGTCTCTGGGGCTGCTCCATTTGGAGAGAACAGCCCTTGATGACTTCTACTCCGCTCGTGGATGTGGGTAAGAGAGTCAAGAAGCCGTTACAGCTACCCCAAACAAATTTACTAGATACAATGGGGTGGTTGGCCAAGTCCTGGCAAGTGATCTGATTAAAGGCCCAGGGAACAAGTCTTTACTCTTCCCTCATGCCAGATAGGTGACTGGTTGGGCCTGCAACAGTGGGATCTGGGTCCTGGAGCCATGGGAACATGATTAGTCTTGGAGCCATGGGGCATGAGCAGCCCTGGAGCCGTGGGGCATGAGCAGCCCTGGAGGTTTCTGGGCATGAGCAGCCCTGGAGCCGTGGGGCATGAGCAGCCCTGGAGCTGTGGGGCATGAACAGCCCTGGAGCCGTGGGGGCATGAGCAGCCCTGGAGTTTTCTGGGCATGAGCAGCCCTGGAGCCATGGGGCATGAGCAGCCCTGGAGGTTTCTGGGCATGAGCAGCCCTGGAGCCGTGGGGGCATGAGCAGCCCTGGAGCCGTGGGGGCATGAGCAGCCCTGGAGCCATGGGGCATGAGCAGCCCTGGAGGTTTCTGGGCATGAGCAGCCCTGGAGGTTTCTGGGCATGAGCAGCCCTGGAGGTTTCTGGGCATGCTGAAATTAGAACTCAATTTGGGAGGATAGTAGGATATTGACATGGACTGAACCTGAAGAGTCAAATCAAGACAGTTCGGAACTCTTGGTGCATCAAGCTCAGAAGAGTTCTGAATTGGACAAGGGGGAGAAAGCAACAAGAAGGGCCAGCTATGTCAGCTACTGGATCACACCCTGGGAGCATGTGGGTATGCCCATATGCATCTGCGGTGTGGGAGGCTGGGGGTCTTGAAAGAGACACCAAGAATGAAGAGAGACAAAGAGTTGGAAGTGGAGAAGTGGGCTGAGGAGAGGACGGTCCAGTGTGCAGTGTGCGCTGTGCAAGCTCAAGGGTGACCTAAGATCCCCAGCATCCATGAGAAAGCTCGGTATGGCAGCAGAGAGAGGACGGCCTCTGGGGCTCCCAGGCTAGCTCGTCTAGTTGGATGGGAGATGGTCTAGTGGGATCCAGGTTCAAAAAATAAGGGAGATGTTGTGGGAGGGGGCTGCTTGTTGGTTTCCGGCCACTTAGCCCCGAAATAATCACACAGAAACTGTATTAGTAAAATCACTGCTTGGCCCATTAGCTCTAGCTTTTTATTGGCTAACTCTTACATATTAATTTAACCCATTTCTATTAATCTGTGTATCGCCACGTGGCTGTGGCTTACCGGCTAAAGTTCTGGCATCTGTCTCCGGCGGGGCTACATGGTGTCTCTCTGACTCTGCCCCTCTTTCTCCCAGCATTCAGTTTAGTTTCCCTACCTAGCTCTTGTTCTACCCTATCATGCCAAGCCAGTTATCTTTATTCATTAACGGTAATCACAGCCTACAGAGGGGAATCCCACCTCAGGGAGAGTGACTGAGGAAGACACTTGATGCCACCCTTTGGCCTCCATGTCTATGTACATATGTGCAAAAGCACCTGCAATCCATAAACATGTACACATGCATATCTTCCCTCATGTATGCATATGAAAGTCAAGAGTCTTGCCCAAGAATCAGAATGGAGGTCAGCCTCTGCCTCAGGAGGTCAAATTGAACACGCTGGTATTTCCAGTTCACTAAGACACAAGCTTCCTCTCACCGCATCCTCTCCGACACTCTCTCCAGCAGCCCCGACTGGTGGTCCCCCTGAGGCATCACTTAGCGGGTTTCTAGCTGGGGTGGTGTCTAAGAGGCCATGCCTCCATGTATAGGCAGAGTTTAGACTTTGAGGACAGACAGATGGGAGTCTAAATCTCCATGTCGCCACTCTTGTGCGTCCTAATACCATACCCCTTAGAGCCGAGTGTTCCTGGCCTGCGGGCTGGTGCGGGTGTCGATGGATGAGCAGGTGTATGTATACGAAAGTACAAGTGTGTGGAGTGGTGGTACCAGGTGCTTAGTAGGTGCTTAGCCAGCATGTCCCCTTCTCATGTTTAACAACATGGGAACACAAGAGCTCAGCAGGGGGAGTACACCCAGCTCACCCTCCTGACATCCCAACGCACGCCCCCTTCTTGCATGTCAGCACAGGAGTTCTGGCAGGAGACCAAAGGAGAAGCTGAGGTGATGAGAATCCCACATGGCCAGCCACGTGCACCCTAGCACCAAGACTGGGCCTGAGCTAGCACGCCCAGACCCTTGGTAATGGGTCCCCGGGGAGCTAGAATGCCGAAAGCCATGTCTTCCTGGAGGGGAGGTGCGAGAGGGCTGCAGGCTGGGAGCATGAGCAAAGCATTCACAGATGGTGAAATGAAGGGAGGGCGTGGGCTCTGCAGCACGGAACAACCGTGGGGCAGGAATGGACGTGTTCCTTCTGAAGTGAGAGGAGGAGAAGAAAAATAGGAGGGTGTGTGGGGGGGGGTTCGGGCCCTGAGCCCCACCCAGCAGTGCTGTCTGGGAAAGTGACCAGCACGCTGACTCATCCAGACTTAACCTGAGCACCCAGGTGGGCTCTGATCTCCTACTAGGGATGGAAGAGAGTGGGAGGGACCAACCCTGAGCAGCTGAGACAGGACCATGAGGCTAGAGCCAGGCAGGAGCCTATGTCCCATCTCAGAGACAACTACTGGGACCCAAAGAGACACTGCCATGACCGTGAGGGGTCAGTGAAGGCAGTAAGTTGAAACACTAGGAGCGATGGTCCCTTGTTTGGTCCGGAGCCTCTGTGAAGATGGTAAGGAGAGGTTAGACTCTTGACTGTCAGCCTACACCTCTCCTGGGCTGGCTTCAGGGGTGACCTGTGGCCTTGGAGGCAGGTAGACCGGCCACAGCTCTGATCCCTCCCGCCTTCTCATTTGCGCTCTTCTCAGCTGCTCTCATCTCTCTCCCAAGAGTGACACCGGAAGCCCTTTCCCAAGAAGCGTCCCAGACCCGGGTCGGATACCTTATGAGCTGCTCCTGTGGAAGATAGAGCCTTTTCCATTTTGCGCTTAGCCAATGACTGGGCTTCCTTGGGAGGAATGACAGGTGATGACAAGCCCAAGCTTGTCCTATTTCCCTGGTGGCCGGACAGGCCCACCCAGGCGCAGGCACCACTAGGTCTGCTTGCCAATTACTAAGCCTTTACCCACTAGAGAACAGGCTACTATGTCAAATAGATGGATGATGGATGAGTGGATAGATGGGTGGATAGGTGGATGGATGAAGGATGGGTGGACGGTGGATGACCAGTGAGAAGAGCAGGCACTATAGCAAAAGACCTGGGTTCCAGTTGAGCTCTGCTCAGCTTACTCTGAGCTGTGCGACTGGGAGAAAGTTGTGTGCCTTCTCTGTGCCTGTCCCTTCATGAGCAAAGAGCAATCATAGCTGTGAGTCTATGGATTGGAGGTGCCAAAGGCATGAGGGAAGTTGGTGACATTTCCCAAACACGTGTCTGCCTCCTAATGCCTGGAACCTGTGGCCACCTGCATCTGTTCAACAAAGGACATGGCAGACATGACCAAGGTGAAGTCTGAGATGATGCAAGTGGCCAGTTCTAGATGACATCACAGGGTCCTCAGAGGTCAAGGAACACAAGACTCAAAACGGAGAGGGCCATGTGACCTGGAGGCAGAGATCAGAGTCCCAAACCAAGGGACGTAAGCACCACCAGGGGGCCAGAGGGAAGAAGAGAAGAGCGGCTTCTCTGTGAGCCTCTATGGCACAGTGCCATCTTGCCATCGGCCTGCTGAGGTTGCCCTGTGGCTTCCTAGTCCCAGAGCTGGGAAAGAACACATTTCCACCGCTCTAAGCCCCCGATTTGCGCAAACTTGTGGTTGATGAAGATCCTGTCCCAGGGTGGGGTCAGCTCTTGAGGGGCAGGAAGTGCTGCTACCCTTGTCATCCCCGTCACTTTGGTGACTGTGGGACTCTCAGAGAATAGGGCTCCTGTGTTGTTTCTGGAGCTGACCCAGGTCTGTGTGGGTGCACCTTCTGTGGCAGGCAAGGCCAGTGAGATCCCCTGCACAGCAGGCAGGGGTGCCCTGGGAGGGTAGAGTGTCTAAGTCCCTGTCCCACCCTCTGTTCTTACAGGGCTCCAGAACGTGCCTTCCTGCCGCCACTGGGATTACACGGTCACTGACTCCCCATAGCAGAAACCACCCGGCGTGACACACCAAGCCGTAGGCTCTGGGGACTGTTGGCCTGTGTGCTCCAGTTCTACCTCTGAGCCAAGCTGCCTGCCACCCACCAGGATCACAATGCTATGATGGGCAGGCCATGCAGAGACGCAGGGAACCCGTGCTCTCATGCTGCTGCTAAGCTGCTGGGAGAAAGCTGCCTATTTCCACCAGCACCACGGAGTCTTGTTCTCCTTCTGGACCCTACCAGGCAGGGCCCACTGACCTGTCAGAAAGGAACGAATTTGCCAATGCCCCAGTCTTGCTGCCTGGCCTCTCTCTTTTCCTCTCTGCTGGAGAGGGCAGGGCCTATGTCTGTTCCTGCAGAGCAAGCAGGCTTCCATCAGCTGCCCAGGCCCTCCCAACACGAGAACTCACCAGAAATCCCTCCTCCTCCCCAACAGGCCTTTGTTGCTTTGGGTTTTGTTAGGTTTCTTTGCTTTGCTTTGTATCAGAAGCTTGCTCATTATGTTTTCTATACATCTATTCGGAAAGTTCCAAAAAACAGCATTTTTTAAAAAAGTAGGTATTCAGGGCAATTGCACTTTCATAGATTCAGCAGGTTCACTGTTCGATTTGGGTGGTGCTGTCCCTAGCGCTTCATGAACCCTAAGCAATCCTTCTACTCTGAACTGTATTCCTGGCCTGGGTAAAGGTGAAATCTTCTTTTTAAATGTGTATTAAAGGCATGGTAGTGCCTGGTCTACATAGAGAGTTCCAGCCAGAGCTACAATGTGAGATCCTGTCTCAAAAACAAGAGCATGTGCACATGTGTGTGTTATTCTTTGTTAGTCTTTAGGCATCATCCACTTGGTGTTTTGAGACAATGTCTCTTGCTGGTGGAATTCAGACTGGGCTAGGCAGGCTTGCCTAGAAGCCAGGATCCATGTCTACCTTCCCAGTATCGGGATTACACGTGTGTGCTGGGATTACACGTGTGTGCTACCACATCCAGCGCTTCCTCCTCTCCTTCCTTTTAATCTGCATTCTGGGAGTCAAACTCCCTGAGCCATCTCCACAGCGGGTGCCCTCCTGCTGTGGCGCAGCTGCTCAAGCCTGTGGGTGGGAGCTCTTGTTGGCAAAACCACTTAGCAAAAATCTGGCAACATCCTGGAGGGTGAAAATGTGAAAGCCCTATAACTGGGAAATTCCAACCCCCACTACACAGGAGTCCAGAAGACAGAATAAGGGTGCCCCAGCAGCCATGTGGAGAGGCACACGTGTACCCCAGATGCCTGGAGAGCAGCAAGAATGAATGAACCAACACTGAACAAATGAGCAAAGGAATGGAGAGTGGATGAAATACTGACTGCAAAGTATGAAATCCAAGTTCCCAAAGAAAATGCCTCTAACAGTCATGTTTACAGAAAGAGTCACGAAGCAAAACTAAACAATACGCTGTCAGGGAGATGAGGATCCATAGTATACAAAATTCTCATCCACGTCAAGAGGATGTTAGAGGTGTGTGCCAAAGAGAAATTGTCAGGGAGGTTGGGGACAAAGAGCTGGTAACTGCAGACAACAGCAGAGTGACAGACATTGGGCAGGGAAGTGGGACACACGGGACCCCCAAGATTCTGGTTCACCACCAATCTTTTACTGGAACTCTGGAGGCAGAGGCAGAATGATTAGGAGTTCAAGGCTATTCTTGACTACTTGGGAAGTTAGACGTCAGCCTGGGCTACATGAGACTGAAAAACATAACATCAATATAAATAAAAGAAGCCAGCAGGCAGAAAGATTGGAAACCCTTTGCTTCCTGACTTCATACAACAAACAGAACATGCACTAAAAAAGTTCACAATATGTAAATTACTGTGTGAGTTAGGTGTTAAGTAAATGACCTACAAAAGGTCATGCGGCTCCTGGCCAAAGCTTTTGGGGCTTTTCTCTAAGCTCACTAGCTAAATGGTTGGTTTTAACTGTTACTGACACAATCTAGAATCACCTGGGAAAAGTTCCAATGAAGGATTATCAAGATTAGGCTGTTCTGTGGTCATGTCTTTGGGGAGCTGTCTTGATTACAACATCTGACATGTGAAGGCCCACACACTATGGGTGGCACCATCTCCTAGGCAGGGGCTCCTGACCTGTCTAGAATGGAGAGAGTGGTCTCTTCTTCTGACTGCAGATGTTAAGTGCTTCAGGCTCCTGACTCCTTGGCTTCTCCTGACCCCCCATGACGGACTGTAACTTGGAATGTAAGCCCAGTAAACCTTTGCCTCCCAAGTCTTGACTGTCCTAGTATTTCATCATAGCAACAGGTATGTTAGCCCATTCCCATTTTCTTTGGAATGCTTTTCCTTTCTTAAAAACTCTGTTGTATTTCTAGTCCTGGTCCAGTTTATTGCCCTGGGACACAAGTGCCTGGATGTTTCAGAGGATCCCCTGGGACTCAGACCCACCCCTAGACTACTCAGGCTGGGCATGGGATGAGAGTGCCTTGGTCATGCTGGCTGCTCTGTCCCCATCAGGCCTTTTTAATCCGCTTGTCCTTGGTATTTAGCAAGCCCAGATTGTGGAGAAAGGATGGCTATGGAGATCCAAGCATCTGGTCAGAGGTTGGCTGAGCAGGTAAGGACCCTGGAAAGGAGAATGGAGAGGATGCAGGGCTGCAGTGAAGGACGTATGAGGGACGCGAATGCATTTCCGGGTTCTGCATGTGTCCTCTCATCCAGGCGTCCCATCAGAGCCGTGGATGGCATGTGCTACTGGGGATCCCCCACCCTGCCTGGTGGACTAACTCTGTGTCAGATACACAGGCATCCACACTGGTCCTGATTGTTCCCCACTCCTGCTACAGAGCCAATGCTCTCCAGACACAGTTGAGCTCTGGTTTTCCCGGTCACCCCTCGGTAGAGCTCTTGTAGAGCAATCAGCATTTGGAGCTGACCCCAGAGCAGATATCTCACTAAGTAAACACTGATGTTTGTGTAGGGAAATGAGGTCATAAAACGGAGGCCACAAAGGCCATCCAGAGTGGTCCTAAAAAACCCAGCTGCAACAGTTAACAGAAGTCGGTCACCGCCCCCCCCCAACTCTTTATCTCAGCTCGCCCAGAGCCAGAAGGGTAGGAAGGCACTGCTGTTCCACACACCAGCTCCAGATGCGACTCAAGGGAGGGGCTGACGATGCAGCTCAGTTGGGAGAGCGCTTGCTTAGCAGGCATGAAGACCTGGTTCCAGTCTTAGCGTCGAAAAAATCAGATGTGGTAGCACATGGCCACAATTCCAACCCTATGGAGGTAGAGGCAGGAGGAACAGGCAGCCAAGACCATCCTTGGCTACATGGTGAATTAGATGTTGGCCTGGGCTACACGAGATCTTGCCTCAGAAAAGTAAAACAAGTTCAAAGATAAGAGCTAGCTGTCTGGGAGAGGTTTTGTGACAAGGTGACTTTAAGGTTCTGGGAGGTGGGGTGCTGGGGCTCTAGATAGCCTCGGACTTACTGTAGGTAAATAGTGGGGCTAGGAAGCAGGCAGCTGGGCTTGGGGAAAGGCCAGGAGAGCCTTGTCAAGCTGAAACCCTCTCTTGGGAACCAGGGCACTGGTTACAATCTGAGGATGTGGAATCCTGGTCTATACTATATATAAGACACGGCTGACCACGGCTGAGTGAAATCTTCTAGAAAGTCAAAGCCATGGGTGGGAATAGGTAGATACTGGACTCGGAGGGGGAGGGAGAGAGGGAGGAAGAGGGTGTTTTCAGGAAAGGAAAGTGTAGGGACGGAGGATAAGCATGGCAGACTCAGCTCAGCCCTGCCGGGAGCTACATGGAATGTCCTGATGGACCATCAAAGCTAGATGGGTTAATTCTCCTGGGCTCGAATAAACTTTCTCTCAAAGGCAGTACCCACGAGTGCGTGCCTGGGGAAGGTTCCCTCCTCAGCAGCACTGTATCTACCCCTCACTGGATTCCGACAGTCTCTGTGGGCTTAGGGAGGCAGGCCTCCCTGCTGATAAAGGCGTCCATCCTGCTTTCCTGTGCTAGGTTCCACACCCCTCTCAGCCTATCAACTTAGGATCTGCCCTCTGCCCTTCCTTTTTATCTTTCTTTTCTCTGTGTCTGCCCTTCCTTTTTATCTTTCTTTTCTCTGTGTGTGTAGGATGTGTCTCTGTGTGTGCACTCATGTATGAATACAGCTGTGCAAGTGTGTTTCTGTGTGCACTCATGTATGAATACAGCTGTGCAAGTGTGTCTATGTGTGCACTCATGTATGAATACAGCTGTGCAAGTGTGTCTCTGTGTGTGCACTCATGTAGGAATACAGCTGTGCAAGTGTGTCTATGTATATGCACTCATGTATGACTACAGCTGTGCAAGTGTGTCTATGTATATGCACTCATGTATGAATACAGCCATGAAAGTGCCATGAACTGTTCCACACACATTGTGTGTGCTACTCAGCTTTCCAAATACTTGAGATAAACCAACACAGAAAAAAAGAAAAGTTTGGGGCTGGGGCTGGGAAGATGACTCAATTGCTAAAGTGCTTATTACTCAAGAATGAAGACCAGAGTTTGATTCCCTGAACTCGTTTAATAAAAGAAAAGCAGTCATGGTGGTGTACCCTTGTAACCCTGGTGTTTGGAAGTCCGTCAGGAGGATTCCTGGGGTAGCTTAACCAAATCGCTGAGTTCTAAGCATGTGAGAGAGACTTTGTGGATGGTGATGGAGAGGTGGATGTGATAGAAGAATTGTCCTCTGGCTTGCTCGTGTACATGTACATACATGCACATATACACAAATGTGCCCACTCACATGTGAACACACATATTTAAAAGAATGGTTTGTCTTGGCTCACAGTTAGTTTAGAAAATCCACAGGCACTGAGCCCTGTTGATTGGGGTCTGTGGTGGCAGAGGACATTACAGGGAGGTAAGGAGGAGATGGTGGGGCAGCTTCTTTACCTCATGGTGGCCAAGGTTCTAAGAGCAACACCACCAACGACAACTTCCCCCCACTAATCACCACCCACCACAAAGGTTCTACCACTTCCCACAGCACCACAGGACGGGGACCAAGCCCTGAACAGGGCAACATTCTAACCGAGGCCCAAACTACAGCACATGCCACATGTGATAGCTCGTTTATCCTCACGTGACTGCCACCACTGCTCTGTGGTTCCTTCCCACACGACTGTGACCCAGTGCCTGACAGAGGGAGTGTGAGGCAGCTGGTGCATTGCACCCAGTCAGGAAGCAGAGAGACATGAACGCTGGCGCTCCACCCACACTGAGAGCAGGCCTTCTTAATTAGCCTGATCTAGAAACTCCCTCACAGACAGGACTAGAGACTTTCCTCCTAGGAGATTCTGCATACTGTCGAGTTGACAATATGACCATTACAAGGGTACAACCCCCCTCCCCTTTTAGAGAAGAAGAAACTGAGGATTGCGGTGGTTAAGCAGCCAGCCCTGTATGTAACGAGAATATGCGGTAGGATTCATATCCAGCCCTACCTATTTCTGCCTCCATCCCGAGAGTGCAGAGGGGCAAATGTCCAGCAGAAAGAACCCCAAGGGACAGGAGAGAGAGCAGAGCATCACTTCCTGATGTCCTAGGACATCCTGGCCAGAAGCCTGTCCGTGCAACTGCTGGGAACATGTTCCTTCTATACAGCCCCATGTCTACAGGACAACACCTTTACTCCTCCCCAATGGCTTGGGCCCCCAGCTGACCCCATCAGTGCTCCCCAAAGCCAAGGCCAGGAAGAGTCTCTTACATGAGCAGCTGGTATTAACAAAGATCAAAGACGAGGCATCTTATCAGACAAGCTCCTCATTAAACTTTTATGGGCCAGATTCCATTATAAATGAGCTGTCTGTCCTAGGCCACTGAGTAGGTTTCTGGGCAGAGAATCTGGTGTTCTCAGAGCAGGGGGAGATGGCGGCAGGGATCACACTGCCTGGAGTTCAAATCCTACCTGGGCCACGACTAGGACTGTGTTACAGTTAACTGAAATGTCCCTCTAGTCACATGCGTTAAAAAGGTCTGGCTAACAGCTGGGAGGGGAGGTCCTGAGAAGTGGTGGGATCATGAGGACTCTGCTTTTCATCAACAGATTAATGAACCGTCAAGGAATTAACCCATGGATAGATACATAATAATTGATGACATTTCTGAGATTAAAAGTGAACACCCCCATAACTGGCTTTTTAAAGTGGGTTCTAGGGGACTGAATTCAGTCTTCAGCTTGTACACAAGCAACTGCAGCATCTCTCTAAGTCCAAAGGGGTGTGTTTCACCTCTCACTCCTTCTTAATTCTGTTTACTGGCTGCCACCTGGTGAGCAGGATCTGTTGCAGGATCCGCTAACGTGCCTCTCCCTCACCACAGGCTCCTGACGATGGAACCAGAGACCATGGACTGAAGTCCCAGGAACTTGAGTTTGAATAAATCTCTCAAGTTATTCTCTCCCTGTCTACCACAACAAAGTCTAACACACAAGGCTGCCAAGGAAGAGGCAGCCTGCCTTCCAGTGTCTGAGTTTCCCTCCTATGAATGGGGAGGGACAGCATTACCAGGCCTGCATGGCAGTAGGTCTTGATTTTACTTCACAGCTGGCCTGACCCAAAGGTCTCTTTGCCTGAGAGTCCTCTCATGGCTCTGCCACTCCATCCAGGGCAGGCTGTCCACAGTCTGCTCTAGGCTCTCCCTCTGTCTGCTGACCTGTCTGTTGATCTGAGGTTTTAGCGAGAAAGAGCTCCAAAGACAGCAATATAGTCGGGTAAGCCATGGCAGAGGAGGGACAAGGCTCCTGGTGGGTGACTCTGTCACCTAGCACCTCAGCCCAGGAAACAGGTAAACATGCCCTTCCAATGTCTCCTCCCACTGGGTTCTAGCATACACAACTGCCTATGGAGTAGACAGTTCTTTAAGAAGCACAAACAAAGCACATACAGTGCAGCCCACAAACAGGTACAGAGCCAAGAATTCAGAAGCAATCACCCACATTTCTTCCTGCCCAGCTTCTGCCCTTGCTGAATGGCTGAAGACTGTCACAAGCCCCAGGACCACATTAGTAAGTCACAGGTGAGTGTTTATCAACAACAATGACCTTGGAAAAGCCATTTTCAAATCCCCCATTCTAGAAAGTCAGCTAGCTGGGTATAGTCCCAGCAAAGAAATGACCATCTTAAGTGACAGTGTGCCAATTTACGGGCTGGCATCTCCATTTGTATGCTCCTGCTGGGAACAGGTGGGAACACATATTTGTAAAACGGTTCCCTCGGGGGACTTTGCGTAAGGTGTGCCCACCACCTGGCATTCCATCTACTTCCTTAACACGCCAGCCAGTGTGTTGACTTTCCGTGAACTGACAGCTAGACCCCAGAGCCATCTGTCCCCAGCTGGAGCCTTTCTGCCCTCTATGAAGAGTGGCCTTGCATGACTATAAACTAAGTTTAAGTCAGGATCTGCAGGGGGTCGTTTGCTGTAGTTGGACACAGAATGTGGGGTGGCTGGAAGTGATGGAGGTCAGGCATGGTGCCAGACATGAGAAGACAGCAGGACACGTCATGCTCACTCTCCAGCACGCACGCCATGCCTTCTGCAAGCTGGGGTATGAATGAGGTCAGGTCATCCGGGGTGGGGGTGAGGTTCAGCTGGGAGTGGGGGAGAAAGAGGCACAGGAGATTTTAATGTTCCCATTTCAGAGGTGGCTATTGCTATTGTTGAAAGGGCAGTCAGCCCACAGCTCTGGGCTTTGTTCCTGGATATAAAACAAGTAGGGACGTCCCTAAACACTGGCCTGTGTAAATTTACAAATAAGCAGATCCCCAGGCCTCATCCTGGGCTAGAAAAATCAGAGTATCTGAAGCTGGGTTCCGAACATCTTTAAGACGTGTGTGGGAGAAGAGGGTGGAGATGGAACTCAGGTGGCAGGTTCTGCCTGGCACACACGAGTCCTGGGTTCCATCCCTGACGTAATAAATCAAGGGTGGTGGTGCACATCTATAATTTCAGCACCAGAGGTGGAAGCAGGAGGATCAGAAGTCCAGTGTCATCCTCAGCTACGGAGCAAGTCTGAGGCCAGCCTGAGCTACGTGAGACCCTGTCTGCAAGAGAACACCCCAGATCACTTCGACTGGGGCTTGCTGCACTGAGCAGTTCCTCTAAATTCTCCTAGGCTAAAGGCAGTTCCGACTGGCTTTCTCTGGAAGCCCAGAGCAGAGCGGAGCTGGGCCCACAAGCAACACTGAGAGCAAAGCAGACACCAGCTTCCCGAACCATCAGCATGGTCTTCCGCTCAAGGGCACAAAGCACTCTTGGCCCAATGTGCACCAGGAGAGTGGTTCTTTTCTGGGAGGCCAGCCCCGCCATATTCTCCTGCATTCCTTCCAACACTCTGGCAACGCTGTTCTAAGAGCAGAGGCCCAGAGGAGAGCAAAGGGCTCCCTTCTTCCCATGGCAACATGGGCAGATGCTACAGGTGGGGTTATTTCCAGGCTCAGCTGCCTTTTTCTTCTTCCTCTGAAATCTTGGGAGCATGTCCACATTGGGGTCACAGAGAAGCCCTGACCAGCGTCTCCCCCATTGCTGGTGTTTTCCAAAGAACCAAGATGTTGCAGTACAAATTCAGGGACAGTATCACTATACACGGGCATCATGAGCGATACCGCCACACACGGGCATCATTAACGATACCGCCACACACGGGCATCATGAGCCATACCGCCACACACGGGCATCATGAGCCATACCGCCACACACGGGCATCATGAACCATACTGCCATACACGGGTATCATGAGCCATACCGCCACACACGGGCATCATGAGCCATACCGCCACACACGGGCATCATGAGTGATACTGCCATACACGGGCATCAGGAAGAAGTGTGATTTTTGCCAAAAGCAAGTTGGCAGGGAAGGGTTCAGCTTATGCCTCCAATCACAGTTCATCACCAAAGAAAGGTCAGGGTTCAAGCAGGGCAGGGATCACGAGGCAGGAGCTGACGCAGAGGCCATGGTGGGATGCTGCTTACCACCCTGTTCTCATGGCTTGCTCAACCTGATTTCTCACAGAACCCAGGACCACCACCAGGGATGGCACCACCCACAATGGGCTGGGCCCTCCCCCATTAATCACGAATTAAGAAAATTCCTTACAGGCTTGCCCACAGCTGGATCTTATGAAGACATTTTTCTCAGCTGAAGTTCCTTCCTCTCAGATGACTTTAGCTTGTGGTGACATAGAACCCCAGCACAGATCCCCAGCACTTCTCACCCAGTTTTCATCCCATGACTATTGACCATCATCCCTGCTCCTGGAGCCATGGAGAAACAAATGTCCAAAGTCCTCCACTGAGGAGAAAGACTCCTTCCTCCCTGAGTCCCATTTCTGACCTACCTGTGCCCCCAGATGACCTCTGCTTCTAGAGCCACTCCAGGTATGTCCTCCCGCCTGTGATGAACCCTCTTCTGGACCAGGTAAATGGAGACCCACAGTAACAATAACCTTTAAGACTGTGCTTCCAAACTTATTCCACAGACCGCTGCTCCATCTAACTCGGGCTAGTGAGACGGCGTAATCAGGAAACTGATGTCACCTTCAAGCATGAGGACCCGAACTGAACCAATGCTAAACAAAAAGGGGTGGCGATGGTACACACCTTTGGGAGGCAGAGGCAGGCAGATCTCTGAATTCAAGGCCAGTCAGAGTTACATAATGAGACCCTGTCTCAATATCCACCCTCCCCGCGCACACATACAAAAAAAGCTGAGGAGCCAGTGAGATGACTCAGTGGGCAAAGTGCTTACTGGGCAAACATGAGTACTGAGTTTGGATTCCCCAAATACCCACATAAAATCTGGATGTGGTGGCAAGTGTCTGTTAGGCCAGTGTCAGGGGTGGAAACAGTCCGATCCTAGAAACCCACTCACCAGCCAGCCTAGCTGAAATGGTGAATTCCAGGTTCAGTAAGAGACCGTGTCGTAAAAGAATATGATGATGATAACAATGATGACGATGTGAAGAACGGTAGAGGAGGAGAATTCATGGCGTGTGTTTTCAACCCCACTGCTGGGGGGACAGACAGGCAGAACCTCAGTGCCCACTGGCCAGCCATAATAGCCTACTTTGGGTATTACAGGTCAGTGAGAGACCCTATCTTAAAAGGCAAGTTCCCACATGCCTTTAATCCCAGCAGATCAAATTAACCAGGAAGTAGAGGCAGGCGGATCTCTGTGAGTTCGAGGCCAGCCTGGTCTACAAGAGCTAGTTCCAGGACATGCCCCAAAGCTAGAGAAACCAACTCAAAATAAAAAAAAAAATAAATAAGGCAAGCTCCTGGGAACAAGAGCTGAGGCTGTTCTCTGATTCCACTCCTACGCATGAACCTCCACAGTCGCACAAATAAACAGGCTTGCGGCTGTTACAAATGACAACTCAGAGGACTTTACTATTAAGATCATCTCAGTGAGAGGTCTTGGGTTTGTCATTCAACGGGGATGCTAAGGTGGACTGCCATTTTGTTAAGAGGTTTATCAGAAGTGTTATTAGCACCATGGACAGACAGACAGCAGCATGGCAAAAGCTCCGAGGAGTGTTCAGGACCACAAGGCAGAGTGGGGGTCCCTTCTTATAGGTCTCAGAAGAAGGGGGAGGTCTTCTGTCACATAATTGGTGGGTGTTCCACAGTGGACCTGCATCTGGGGTGGAGATGTGCATCTCCAAGGATGTGACAGAGTGGGGAGGAGGGCCACATCGAGTTGAGGTGTTCCCAGATATGCATAGCCCTCTGATGTCCCAGAGTCTAGCAACCCAAGACCTGCAAACTTCCCTGGGGATCTGAGAATGGCACCTGCCACTCTCCTGGGATCACAGCACTTGGAGGAGTCTGCAAGGGATGGGGTTGCAGATCTGCAGACAGCCTCTTGGGGAGCTTGCCATTTCCTTCACGGCAGCTCTAAGAAAGAGGAAACGGAATCAGCATGGCTTCATCAGCCTCCAGTCTGCAGCCTAACATTTAATAGATATGCCTGCTTCATAAATAAGAAAAAATGAGGCTTGGGGGTTCACATGGACCTTCTCTTCTGCACTGGCAGGCAGCCTGGCAGGACTGAGATGACAGCAAGTCTTTGGGTATGATTGAGGCCATCCTATGGGCATATGGAAGGCCAGGGACCACGGACTCAGAGCCTGCATATTGGGATCTTCCACTCCCAGAGTTATCAGGATCCTAAGAGCCACAGGCAGGGATCTGAGTGTTCAAGCAGCGTGGGGCAGGAAGGGGCTGAGCAGAGCACCAAGTGCACCCAGCAGCAAGCAAAAGCCTTATGACTCCGAGAGGCAGGCCGGGGCTTAGACTCTACTGACAAGAGATGACACGGTACCTCATTTGCCGCGTGCCGCTTGTGTAATTAGACACATTGGTGGTAGCAAGCAGACTACCACACGGGCTTGATGGATTGGGGACTCCACCAGGCTCGGACCACATTAATCACGGAAGCCAGAACTACAGGGCCATTTTTCTTACAGGCGTTGTCTAGTTCTCACCTAGGATGGAGGGAGTAGGAGAAAGAGGAGGTGCGCCTTCCAGAGCCTTAGGCCAGCCCTATCTTGGCCTTCTTGGTGGAAACCAGCTATCCTGAGGTTATCAAGGAGCCTCTCAGGATGACCTAGCAGGCCGCAGGTCCTACACTGCTTCCTGGTAGTGGGGTTGACAGGCAAGATCCTCCCGGGCTACATCCCAGAGTCCAGTCCCCTAAACTGCACAGAAACGCATGGGCTACCTTCCAGCCTCCACACCGGGACTCGGTGATATCAAATGATTAAGTACTAGCCCCTAAGAAGGCATGCATATTAATTTATTGAACCTGTCAATGTCATCTGCATCGTAATTGTGATTTGGGGGAAGATGTTAGGATGCAGAGATGATCCTGAACCCAGCTGGACCACCTCTAAAAGCAGCAGCAAGTGCCTCTGATAAAATAGACAGCCATAAAGAACACCATACCAGGAGAGAAGAGCGGTGTGAGGGCGGATGCCAGGGAAAGGTGGGATGCTGTGAGGTTGGGGTTACAAGTCAAAAGATGCAGGCTTCCAGAAATGGGAAAAGTTCTCTACAGAACTGTATGGCAAACATTTGTGTTGTTAAGCCACTGAGCTGGTCATTTGTTGTAGCCACAGGAAATGAGCATACACCCCTTAGTTATCCAGTCTGCTGCAAAGGTCACGGAAGCCAGTGAGCAACAAGGTAATTTAATGGCTAAGAGGTAATGGAGATAGCTCAGTGGACAGGAGCACTTTCTGTGCAAGACGTGGGCCATGTTCTAATCCCCAGCATCCACTTAGAGAACTGGGCACGGCTGTGGATCTGTAAGTCGCTGCTGTGGGGAGACAGAAACAAGAGGATACAGAGGCTTCCTGGCTCTGTCCAGTTTCAGGTTCAGGGAGAAAATCTGTCTCTAGGGAGTAAGGAGAGTGACAGTGAAGGGTGTCTGATGTCCTGTTCTGGCCTCCACTTGTGTGTGTGCACGGTTGCACACACACAAATTCACATACTCAGTGTGAGATCCTGCCCAAGGAAACACAGACTTGAGGGAAAACTATCCACATTTGTATCAGATATGTGAGTTACTTCACCGTATCGGTATTGGATGATACAGGATGTTAATGTCTGAATAGCTGAATGGAGGACACGCTGTTTACCTTATCTAGTTTTTACAACTTCTGCATGCTTGAATTTACTCCAAAATGAAAACTTGGCTACTGTATATGGTGCATTATCTGTGTATATGGGTGCGTGTGTGTGCATGTGGGGGTTCGAGGACAACCGTGGTTCTCCTCTTCTGCCTTACATGGGTCCCAGCGGTTGAACTCAGGTCACCAGGCTTGCACTGCAAGCACTTTTTTACTCACGGAGCCATCTTGTCATTCCCCAACATTAAACTTAAAATTTGTTTTAAAAGAAAGCCAAAGTCCCGGGTTGTCTGGTAGGGACTCTGTCTACTGTCTAGTAGGCAGTAGGTGTGCTGAAACAGTATCACTGGTGGGCTGGCTGGAATATAGCAAAGGTGCAACGATTTGAACATTGGAGCGCACGGCTATGCCGACCAATTTTATTCCAGTGGGAGATAGAGTCTCACAGGTGGGGTGCCAGCGGAGACTCTCTGCTCAACACTCTGTGTACCTTCTATGCGTCTGCCATTGTCAGTACAGCCCCAAGGGAAGCTCAGAGTCTATGTGGAGCACATATGACAACAGTTTATTCTGCTACAGCAACAGTATCCAGACAGGGTCCCATTCAGTCCTCCTCAGGAGGTGGCTCTGAAGCTGAGGAGGTTCTAGAGGTTGGGCAGGCACCAGGAGCCAGCCATAAAGGCAGGCGACAGGGATTATGAGTCATCACCCCAGACAGCAACTTGATATGGACAAACGGCCGGAGTAGAGTGGGACAGGAAGGGGCCAGGCAGAGGCACTCCCTTCCCCAGCATGGAGGGCGGTCCAGAGGCTGAGTGTAGGGAAACGGCCAAGGCCTAGACCCCTGTGATGGTCAACGCTGATGATCAGCTTGGCAATGGAGAACCACGCAGGAGACACACATACACGCCTATAAGGACTTTCTATATTAGGTTATTTGGGGAGGACCCACCCTACTACATGGGCTGGGGTCCCACACTGGAAAAAAAAAAGGCGAAAGCCAACTGAGCCCTGGAATTAATCTCTCTCTGCTTCCTGAATGTGGATGCCATGTGACCAGCTGCCATGACTTCTCTACCACAATGGATTGCAGCTTCAAACCATGAACTTCCCCTCCTCATGTTGCTCTGGCCACGTGCTTTGTCACTGCAGTGGGAAGAGTCACGGGGTCTCTCCTCTGCTAGGACAGTGGTGGTGCAGGAGGTGGAGGGGCTGAGAACGGAGCAAACACCAAGAGAATGGCCGTCTGCCAGGGGCTGGAGGTCCTAGGTGGAAATGCCCAGGCACATCAAGGTGTTGTCTTTCTCCTTGGGGACCTCAAGACGGGAGGCAGGAAGAGACCCCAAGGCATCACTTTGGGCTTGTTTTAAAGAGGGGGGGGACACCTGGGGTAGTAAAAAGGGGGGCTCCAAACCACTATACCAGGGCAGTCTATACCTAAGGTTACATTCCTGACTTGAGATTGGGGTACTGGATGGGTGATGAGCCTCCAATCATGTAGGAACCAACAAGGAAGCTTAAAGTCACAGGCCATAGTGATGACATGTGATCCAAGCTTGCTACTCAGAAGAAACCAGAATGTGGCCAGTATGCGTGTATCACCTGCTCATGGGTGCACAGTCACTGCGCTTCTGTGACCTAAAGAACAGAGGCAGCTGGCCGCATACCAGGAGCAGCAAGCAGGTGGAAGCCAACACTTACCCATGAACACCGTGGACTGAGTGAGGATCGTAATGGTACCGTCCTTCCTGGTGTCTCATGTCAATCGGCAAAGGCGCGTGGAAAGGCGGCAGGAGCTGTTGAGGAACTGTGGAGAGGGAGGGAGAGAGAGAGAGAGGACTTCAAAAACTTTCCCCCTCCCTGGAAAAACAATTTTCAAAAGGCTTTAAGCTCCATGAATTCCTGAGCGAGAGTGGTCAGGACAAGGGACTCCGTGATGCTTGCGCTATCACACACCCACGAAGGGGGATGAATAAATAATCAAAGCCAGCCTGAGAATCCTACATCTTCCACATAAAAGATCCCCAGCCGTGCTCTTGACAAAGACAAGCAGCTCAATGCTCTTTGAACTTGGGGAACCCAGCTTGGCCGCAAATCAGGGCTGACAGCGCTGACAGGCTCCGACTCCCGCCAGCTTCTGCCGCCCCGGCTTGGCTGCGTGTGGCTTCAGTAGCGTCAGGTAGCTACTTCAGATCCACTGTGCACACGGGCTGTACATATTTACCTAGAAGCATTAGCGAAACAAGGTCAGGCCTGGCTTGGGGGCATTTGCTTAGATAGCTAATTCTCCACTCTGCGTACGTGCATGCGTGTGTATGCACATGGGTTCACATGTATGTGCAGACTAGAGGACAACTTCAGGTGTTGTCTTTAGGTGCTATCCACACTGTTTTATAAGACAAGGTCTCTCAACGGGACTTGGGGTTCACTGATTCGACTGGGCTGACTGGTTAGTCCCAGTGACCCACTTGTCCCTGCCTTCCCAGTGCTGGGATAGCAAGCACATCACATGCCACCATTCCAGGTTTCTGACACGTGTGGGGACTGCGTACTCATCATTTCATGGAAAGTTCTTTACTATCTCCCTAGCCCCAAACAATGGTAAACTTAACTCTTTAATCACAGTACCATAGAAGAGAATTTCCTAGCATTTAGACTACGAGGAGCAGCCTTATTTCAGCGCATCTATCAAGGCACACGGAGCTGTCAGCAGCCCTGATGATGTGAGCGATGTGCAGTCAGACCCAGCCCCACTTCCCTGGCCAGTGGCCTTCTGACTGCGGAAAGCATCCACAGAGGAATGGGGAATGCTCCAGTCCTTAGCCTTTTCCCAGCCTACTTGTTAAAAGGCCCTGTTTTCCTAAAGCCTATAATTATGTTTGCCTCTGGGGCACCCAGGCATTTTCTTTCAATAAGCAAAGAGCATCCTGCAATTATCACGATGATTTGTTGAACGCAAGCCAAGTGCAGTCGGGGGCTGACTCAGCTCTGAACTGACACACGCGTGTTGGTGGTTTCAGTCCTGGAGGCACCCGCCAGCATGCGTGGCTTGATAATTAACATTAAGAGTGGAGAGTTAGGGCTGGGGAGATAACTTAGTGGACCCACATTCAAAGTCGGAACCCACATGAAAAGCCTGGCGAGGTGGTGCACACTCATAAACCCAGCTCCGAGGAGAAAGACAGGAGGATCCCTGGGGCTCTCTGGCCAGACAGCCCAGCCCCACTGTCGGGTCTCAGATCCTAGTGAGAGACCGTGTTTCAGAAAATAAGGTGGATGGCATCTGAAGAATGAACAGAGACTAACCTCTGGCCTCCATACACATGTGCATGCGCAAACATGCACCCATACAACACATGCACCTCACATACAGGAACATGCTCACAAACATCCATTTTCACCACTGTAAGAGATAGTCCAGTGGCACCACACTCACGCCGTGAGGCTGTCACCACGCCACCTACAGGACTGACTTTTCAGCACGTTAAAGGGGACTGTCCCCATCAAACAGCCCACTAGTCCCTTTCTCTGACAACTGTCATTCCGCAGTCAGTCTTTGCGATCAGTATAGCCCTTGTCCTTTTGTGTCTGGCTGACTTCACTCAGCGTGAGTCCTTGGGGTTCATCAAATTGTGGAACAGCCTGTAATCTCTCTCCTTTTCAGGCTGAATGCTATTCCACTGTATGGATATACCATATTTTGTTCATCTGTTAAACTGTTGGGGGACATTTTGATTTAACGCTATCAATTTCAGGGGAAGTGGGAGACAGAGTCTTATGGCAGCCCGAGCTGACCTTGAATGTATGACAATCCTCCCTCTGAAGATTATCAGCCTGTTGACTGCTGTGACTGTAGCATGAGCTACCCTGCCTGCTTTAATGGGAAGAATTCTCAACAAGAGGAAACTTTTCCCCTGAATTAAAAAAGATTACTAATTTAGTGTGTGTGTGCATGCACACGTGTGTGCATGTATGCTGTATGCTGCATGTGTACAGGTACCCATAGAGGCTAGAAGTGGACACCCGATTCCCCAGGGCTAGAGTCACATACAGGGTACTGAGAACTGAATGGGGCCCTCTGAAAGAGCAGGAAGTCTATTACCCACTGAACCATCTCTCCAGGCTTTGAAATTTTAACTTCAGCATCCCACGCTTGCGGAGCTCTCCACTAGGGACTAAGGGAACAGAAACCACATCTCTCTGACATACTAAACTGGCAAACCAGACACAGCGGGGAGCCAGCGGGGGACAATAGGCATTTGAACCAGCTGGGTTCTGGCATCTGAAGCTGCATAGAAGCAGATGGCCTCCCTTTTCTGGACAAGCACTAACTCGTGTCTCCGGTCCTCTGTATCACCACACATAGTTCACTGGCCCACTGGCCCTTGCACCAGCCTGCAGCCCAGTCCCTAGTGTAACAGGACAGCACACACTTGTTCCGTCACACTCAGGCTTACACTCAGAGCTTCACACCCACAGCTACCACGCAGTCTTTGCGGACCCAACTCTTCATGCAAGTTTAAGTGAAGGGCTGAAGGCTAGCACCGGTTCACCTGAAGCCTTGGATATTTCAGCTCAGTAGGAGGTCGTCCCCCTCAACAAACACTTGCCCAAAGCTCTCTGTGAGAAAGTTTTAGCTTCCAGCTCTTGAGAGGATTCACCCCCATACGGAGGCTGCAGTAGCAGCAGCCCAGGAACACCAGGAGAAACAAGAAACAAGAGCTACCTTTGGGCTGGGAAGACAGTTCAGCGGGTAAGAGTTCTAATTCCTGGCACCTATGTAAAAGGCTGGGCACGGCCACCTGGAAGCCAGTGCTGTAGGGGGCGGGGCTTGCTGGTTGATAACCTACCTCCAGGTCCAGTGGAAAACCCTGTCCAAAGGAAGAAGGTGGAGAGTGAGAGAGGAAGATGCTGATGTCCTGCTCTGGTCTTTGCAAATGCATGTGCACCTGCACACACACACACACGAACCAGACACAGATCCACACACCTCTTCATCCATATATACTCACACACACTTAGATCCACACACCTAAATAAATAAACCCGCTTTCAGCTGGCATACTGAATCTGATCATTCCACACAATGTTTTCATTGTGGGTTTTTTTTTTAAGGAAAAAAGTAATCCAAATTAAATCATGTCCTTCCAGCACAGCGTGCATGCACATGCGTGTGCGTGCATGCACGTGCGCACGTGCGCGCACACACACACCATATGCCATTTCAAAGAAATGTCTCTCTTTTCAAGTTTCTGAGAAAGAAAGAAGCTCAAAGTGGGGAATGTTCAAAGGCCATGCCCCGTCCCCTGGAAAAATGCACATTTTGCACATTTGTTTTTGATCTTGCACAGAAAGACCCTGAGGTGGTGGAGTGGAGGTGACTGCCACTAAAGGTCCAAAACTTTTGTACGCTCACTCAAACACCAAATGCTCCTTGCTGGTAGGGTCTGGTGAGGAGACGTTTGTGTGACAAGGTCCTCAGGTAATGATCTTTCTGTATGTAAGGAAACTGCTGGACGGAAGCAGAGAGATTCCTTCCCTGGAGGCTGAACTCATTGGGGCCCTCATGCAGAGAACTCAAAACATGTGAGTCAGGGAAACACGACTAGAAGTCATTTCAGCCACAGGACGGTTCCAAGATAAGTCACATGCGCCATGGAGACACTGCCCAGAGAGGGGGACAAGAGACTTCCCAGTGGTCATGACCCATAGACTGGGTCCTGTGTATCAGACTGGAGGCACCTCAGCCTTCCAGGCTTGTAGACAGAAGTTTCTGTCCCGCCCGGTCCCACAACTGTTCAATCCCAAAGAAACACACAGAGGCTTATGTTAATTATAAACTTTTTGGTCTATTAGCTCAGGCTTATTATTAACTAGCTCTTACAACTTAAATTAACCCATAATTCTTGTCTGTGTTTAGCCATGTGGCTTGGTACCTTTTCTCAGTAAGGCATTCTCATCTTGCTTCCTCTGTATCTGGCTGGTGATTGCGTCTCTGCCTTTCTTCTTCCCAGAATTCTCTTAGTCTGGTCGCCCCACCTATACTCCTGCCTGGCTACTGGCTCGTCAGCGTTTTATTAAAACCAACACAAGTGACAAATCTTTACAGGGTACAAGTGCATTCTCCCACAGCACAGGCTGTCCACTCCCTGAAGAACAGGCACCTCCGAGTTTCCTGCCTTTTCAGTTATGACTACAAGATGGAACCAGCTCAGGGGATGTGTGTCCTGTATTGAGTGGGACCAGAGAAGCATGTTTCTTTGAGAAGCCCTGTTGCCAGGTACCTGTTGAGCCTTTGCACAACACAGGTGGTGTGCTGGTTGCTCTTCATGGTCAACGTGATGGGATGTAGAATCACCATGGAAAAACACTCCTGGGTGAAGCTATGAGGGTGCTTCCAGAAAGGTTTACCCGAGCAGGGAAGACCCACCCTGAGTGTGGGACAGTGTATTAGTTTCTGTTCTGCTGCTGTGACAAACACCATGAACAATGCCATGTATAGAAGGAAGGTTTATGTGGTTTCTAGGTGTAGAGGGATAACTGTCTGCTGTGACAGTGAGACACATGGCAGCTGGAATAGAAGCTGACAGGCCACATCTTGAACAGAAAACACAAAGCAGAGAGGAAACTCTTTAAACTCTCAAAGCCCACTTCCAGCGACATAGGCCACATCTCCCAAAACACACCACACCACCAACTGGAGACCAAGTACACAAACGCACAAACCAAAGGAGGAAGAGCTGATTCAAACCACCACAGATGGGCTGGGGTTCTGGACTGAATAACAAGGAGAAAGCAAGCTGAGTGACAGAACTCATCTCTTTCTGCTTCCTAAGGGCAGATGCAAAGTGACCAGACACCTGTGTTTCTGCGCCCATGTCTTCCCACCATGAGGGACCAGACACCTGTGTTCCTGAGCCATGTCTTCCCACCATGATGGACCAGATACCTGTGTTCCTGCGCCCATGTCTTCCCACCATGAGGGACCAGACACCTGTGTTCCTGAGCCATGTCTTCCCACTATGAGGGACCAGACACCTGTGTTCCTGCGCCCATGCTTTCCTATTGTGATGGACCAGACACCTGTGTTCCTGCGCCCATGCTTTCCTATTGTGATGGACCAGACACCTGTGTTCCTGCGCCCATGCTTTCCTATTGTGATGGACCAGACACCTGTGTTCCTGCGCCCATGCTTTCCTATTGTGATGGACCAGGCATCTATGCTCCTGCTCTGGTCCCTTTCTATCAGGATGGGCTGTGAGCCAGGTCCTTCCCTAGAGAATTTCTTTAAATCCTCTTTCCCACATTGCATTTGTTGTGTATTTTGTCCCAGCAACAGGAAAAATAAGTAATACAACAGGTCTATGTTGTAATAAGGCTCCAGCATATATAAATGCAGCCTGCAGGGCGATGAGGCCAAGGAAGGGCAGCTGGCTGAAGCTGAATGGCCAGTGTTGTGGTTGTCTCTATGACCAAGGATCAAGAAAGCAAGCGCAGTGCCCTTGATCCTGAATGCTGGGTCCTCTGCCTTTGGGTTGTGGCCCGGGGACCAAAACATCCATGAATGAAAGGTGCTTATACTGAGAGTCCATGTTGTGTGCGTGTACACGTGTATGTATGTTTGTGTGTGCGCGCACGCATGTGCATGTGTGCGTCACCTGGGAGCATCCAAGAGCGATAGCTCCTTTGGAGAAGCAGCTAGGTCTCTGGAGCCTCCAGGTAGCCCCATGTCTGGAGAGCAGATCTTTTTAACCTCTGTGCTGCCTGCCACACTCAGTGGTCACTGGAACAACTGTACACCTCCAGAGCCTTCAGGTCAGGGTACTGTACCTCTGGGGAGGACACTCAGCGCTGTTCATCCATTGTGCGCTTTGCGGGTGAGCACCGTGCTGTGGGCACTCTGAAGCTGGAGCCAGCTCTGACCTCCTGAAATGAAGGGATCTCATGGTGCCTTGCCGGAGGGACTTCCACTTTCTCTCCCACTACGGAAGAATCTATTTGAACTTTCCTAGTTAGTGAATAATGGCGCATATCCCTTCAGCTTAGAACTTCCCATGTTTGGGCTGGGGAGATAGCTCAGTTGGGATGGGAAAGTGCTCGCCTTGTAAGCATGAAGTCACAAATTTGATCCCTAGAACCCGGGCAAAGGTGAGTGGTAGGCACGGTCCCAGTGTGGGGAAGATGAGGACAGGCAGACACCTGACTCACCAGCCAGCAGGCCTAGCCTGACTGGTGAGCTCCAGACCAATGAGACAGCTTGTCTCAGGGGAGGTGAACAGTGTTCCTGAGGGTGATATCTGAGGTTGGCCTCTGGCCTCTAGGAACATACACACAGGTGTGTAAGTGTGCCTGCATATGCACAAACACAGACATATCAGAAAAAAGGTCTTCCTTGTGTTTTGTTTGTTTGTTTGGTTGGTTTTTCGAGAAAGGGTTTCTCTGTAGCTTTGGAGCCTGTTCTGGAACTATCTCTTATAGACCAGGCTGGCCTCAAACTCATAGAGATCCACCTGCCTCTGCCTCCTGAGTACTAGGATTAAAGGCGTGTGTCACCACCGCCTGGCTCCTTATGTCTTAAGTAAAATGTAGGGCAATTATTTTAGCACTTTCCTTCAAAGCAAACAAGCCTGGCAAGACAATGCAAGGAATTGTCACTCCTGTCCAGATGGTTCACTGGGTCATTTTCCTCCTAACAGAAGGACATGGGTAGCAAGTGACTGGTCTTTGACCAGAAAAGGTGGTGAAGGGAAGATGGCTCAGGCAGTAAAGTGTTTGTCATACAAGCACGAGGAGCTGAGTCTGAGTTCTATTTCCTGGAAAACAAAAAGTTGGGTGTGGAGCTACACGCCTGAAATCCCCGTGCTGGGCAGGGAGAGACAGGCAGATTCCAGCCGGCCTAGCTGAATCGACCAATTCCAGGTCAACGAGACACTGTTTTAACAAAAAACATAAACCTAAACCCAAAACAAAACAAGGTGCAAAGGGCAGGATTCACAGCTTTGCAGACAGAGGCTCTGGCAAATGGATCCCTCTTGGCTGCCCATCACATCCCAGGCAGCTCAGGCTGTTACTCCCCATGTGCCTCTCCAGTACCTGTGGCCACTGTGTATGGGGTAAAAACAACAAAGGGATGTGTGCGTAGTCCTCATTTATACAATGTCTAGACACGTGGCCTTGGCATCATTAGGGATGTAGCCTCTGGGTCACCTAGACTTTTCAGCGCTGTAAAGATGAAGGAGTGGACCAGAGCTGGGCTTGTCCTCAGTCCACTTTGACGTGTGGACAGCCTCCAAGGCTAGCTTGTCAGTCAGGCGGACTCAGGTGGCCGAGTGCTCTCAAGGCCCACGCCTCAGAGAATGGCTGGCACTAAAACAGTTAAGAAGCAAGGACACCTCAGTCCTCAAGGCCTAGCTCGCCTGTCTTCAGGGTCTTGCACAAATGGCGTGTATTCTCAGGAACCAGCCACAGGACAAACTGCTTTCACAGGCCCCTGCTGGGCGCCACTGCCTCACAGGATGCTTTTAATAAGAATAATGATGTCCTGAGTGGCTGCTTCACAGCATGTGATTGAAAAGTGTTTCGGTCTCACTTGGCAGGGGTGGGGGTGGTGTTAAAAAATCAAGCTGGACATTCAAGAGCAACTGAGTCAGCAGCTTGGCCTACTCTGGTCAAGGATTACTGACAAAATAGCTGCTGGAAACTCACATGGGGCTGGGCTGGAGCCAGCAGGAGCCGCTGCATGTGGACAGTGTCCTGGGGTTGAGCTCAAGGCTAGGAAGGCAAGAGAGAAGAAACAAGCAGACTCCCAAGAGGGCTCGGAAAGTGGCAAGGGAGAGGCCGTCCAAAACTTCGGGGAGACTGGACCATCAGACCACAGGAGCAGACTGGGGCTAGCCCAGAGGCTTGGGTCATAATGGGTAGTGCTGAAGCTGCCACCTCAGTGAGTCATCCTGTGCCTCAGTTTCCTCATCTGTGAAGTGAGGACAGTGACAGGCCAGAGCCAGAGGGAGACACAGCAGAGCCCGCAGGAGCACCAGTGTGGCTGCCACTCCTGCCCGCTCTGCTGAGCTCCATCCTCTTCGGCAGGGGCTGGGACACAGAGGGGAGCTTTGCAGGACCCTGGAAACCCCCGCCATCTGTCATGGGAACAGCAGGGGCTGCTCACCAGTTCTAGCTGACCAATGGGTCCCAATTTAGGGACTTCGTGTGTGCTCGTTCATATGTGTATGTGTGCACATGCATGTGTGCGAGTGTACAGTGTCTGGTGTCACTTAGACACCATCCACATTTTCTCCTTTCCCTCTCATTTCCTTTTGATCCTCTTTCTTTCTTTCCCCTTTTCTTCTTTGCCACTTTCTCTCTCTCTGCTTTTGAAACAAGGCCTCTCACTGGGATCTGGAGCTCAGCCATCAGGCTAGGCAGGCTGGTCAGTGAGACCTGGCAGCTGCCTGTCTCCACCTCCCTAGCAATGAGGTTACAAGCACACATCACCATGCTTAGCGCTCTCTCAGTGGGCACAGGGCATCAAACCCGAGTCCACATGCTTGAAAGGTAAGCACTCTGCCAGCTGAGCATCTCCCCAGCCCTGGGTTAGGGAATCTTAAGGTCAGAAGATACGTTAGAGAGGTCAAGACTGAATAAGGTGGGCAACTGTCTAGATTGTAGAACCCATTTCCTAGAAAGCTCTGTGATAGCCCCCCAAAACAAACAGCGGATGTGACGCGCAGGACTGCAGTTCTAGGGACTCTGAAAAGGCGTGAATCTACGGGCAGGGCCAGCGCGGCTACTAAGGTGCTTGTCTCACAAGCACAAGGACCTGAGTTTGATACCCTAGAAGAACCCACATTAGAAAAGTTTGGTGTAGTGTCTGCTTGTAGTCCTAGGTAGGCAAAGACAGGCAGATCCCCAGGGCTTGCAGGCCGGCCAACCTAGCCTCCTTGGGGAATTCTAGGCCAATGAAGGACCCTGAGTTTCAAAATAAAAGGTATATAGCTCCTGAAAAATGACACTTGAGGCTGTCATCTGACTTATACATACATGCATATAACATGGGCGTGCACAGTTCACACACACACACACACACACACACACACACACACACACGGAGGGAGAGAGGGAAGGAAGGAGAGAGGGAGAGAGAGAGAAAATCCAGCCAAGTTCACAGACCTGAAAAACAGCAGTCAGCAAACTGGTGCCTGGGGCTCCTTGCTCCTTGCACCCATTGCGGAGGTGGAGCTTGGTAAACTAATTTGGTGAAGATGTGGTCCCAACATCTTGCTCCCTTGCGCCTGTGACCGACTCCCTCTTCACCCCATCATCTGGCAGCTACCAGGCTGTGCGGTCAGAGTCTCGGGGCATGTGGTCCTTTCTAAAGGACATCTGTGACACTCCACTATTATGTCCCCATGAACCACACTGGCATCAGTTGCCACAGTGTTTGCAAGAGAAGCTAAGCTCCCAGCGAGGAGGAGCCAGGTGGATCCCTGCCAGCTATCTAGCTGACCAGACAACTCAGGCTCATCAGTGAGTTACAGATTACGACAGACTGTCAAAAAACCAAAAAGGTGGACAGCTCCTGAGGACCCATACCTAAGGTTGTCCTCTGGCCTCCAGAGAGATATGCACACATGCTTCCACATACATGTACTCACACATATATGAACAAGAACACACATACACACAAAAGTCGGCATGGGAGCAGTATAAAAACTGTTAACGAGACATTTTGTATTCCTTGTTCCACTAAGTCCTCAAAATCTGGTCCTTTCCTTCCCTTCTGTGCAGCTTACTGGGAGATATCACCAATACCCAATGGTCACCTGCAGCTTGTGGTTGCCATATCCAACAGCTCAGGCCTAAGTAGTTATCACCATTGTCTTTGCACACGGATGGATCTCTAGTCCGGGTTAATTATAAGTCTATCAACACATAAAACATGGAATGAGAATTCCCTCCACTCTCAGTCCTCTGCCCCCCCGCAAATCTTAGCTTTCCATAACTTCTTTTATGTCACTTCATTAAGGTAATAAAAGGTTACTATTATAGTAACCATGCCTTCCCTCCCTCCGTCCCATCTTTTCAGTCACTGAACTCACAAGGTCTCTCAGGGCTTGGAGGACGGTTACTGAGTGACACTCCTAACCTCCCACACCCTTGACCAGGTCAGCCAGTGCTGGTCAGTGCGTCCTGCCTCCATCCTGGCCTGGATCACTGCCCACTGCCTTCCTGGCTAGCTGGGGTGTGCTCAAACGAGGTGGTGGGTGTGTGGACTCCTGGGGCTGTGGAGATGTGTCAGCCAAGCCATGCAACACATCCAGGAGCCTGGCTCCCAGCTGCATCACACCATGAACTGAAGGAAGCGTCTTTCTAGTATGTGCTATTCCCACTAAGCTTCCCCGATTTCATCCCGCTCACTCCCACCACCCCCGATAGAAATGGTGGTTTCCTCTAGCAGGGGCGATGGGGGATCCACCCGAAACCCCGGAGTCTGCTCCACAAGTCCTGTAAAGAGTTCGTTCCTGCATGAAGAAACTAAGATATGGAAACATGGCCATGGGCTGGCCAGATGGCCCAGTGGGTAATGGAGTTTGTGGCTGAACCTGATGATCCGAGTTTCAAACACAGAACTCACTAGGTTGAGGGAGAGAACCAACTTCCACAAGTTGTCCTCTGACCTCCACATGTGACCTTGACATGCACAAACCCATGTACATACACATAAGACAAATAAGTAAGTGTAACTTTTCTTAAAAAGAAAACATGGCCATATGAGCTAACCTATCAAGCAATGTGGTTTCCAGAACCTTCTTCCTGGAATAAGACTATAAAGAGCATCCATTCCAAAGGCTTCCTAGACATCAAAAAGCCTCTTGCAAAACAATATTTTGATGAGCTAAGTGTGTGAATTAAAAACAGATGAAGCTGACTTCCTATAAAATAAACAGGACTCAATATCCAGGGAGCTCCTCACACTGGGACTGGGGCTGGTGGAGTCTCTGGAACTCCACCTCCCTCACAGGCTTCTGACAGCAGGACTGTGTGGCACATGCTGGCACTCTCCTGAGTGTGTCCCATCTTAATGCATTGATCCCCACGGCCCTCAAGCTGGAAAGGGTTAGCATTCACCCCATTTTACAGAGGAGGAAACTGAGGCATGGAGAAGCATGGTGACTTGACCCTCATCATGCCTGATTAGCATCATAGCCAGGCTTTGCACCCACCCACAGAGATTCTGATCCATCATCACAGGTGGGATCAGATGGTGACATCTCTTCTGTGACCACTGTGATGGTTAGCTTTGTCACTTTGATATTATTTGTTGGCCTGTGGGCGGCACCATTCTCTAGGCAGAAGTCTTGACTGGTGTAAGGATGAAGAGACCCAGCTGGACACAAGCAAGTGAGCATGTGTGCAGAATCGTGACTGCGGATGTAGCCAGCTGTCTGAGGCTCTCGCCTTGACTTCCCCAGAATAATAGACCGCAACCTGCTGGCAAGTTGAAACAAACCTGTCTTTCCTAAGAAGCTTTGTGTTAGGTTACATTGTTACCCAAACAGAAATAAAACTCCCCGGGTCATGGGAGACCCAGGCTCTGGGTTCTGTCTCTGTTCCACTCAAGACTGGTTCTCCTGGGGGTGGGGAGGGCAGCTCCCCTCTGACAGCCCAGGGCCAAGTATCGGTTAGACAGGGCCATAAGTGTGAGATGATGATGAGGATCACCGCCACGGATCACCGCCACCCCGGCTCCTTTATGGGGCGCCAGAACTAAGGATGCCCAACAGGCACGTTACTCTCACGTCCTTCCTGTCCACCCAAACATAACTGCAACCCACAGCGGGGGCTCTGTGCAGTGCTTCTGTGTGCCACCAGGTAGGCGACAAAGTGGATGATAAGTGAGCGGTGCTATCTGTTTTCCCCAGCTGTGCTCCTGGCGCCTACTAATAACCTCCATGGATCATCCTGCTTGGCTCAGAAAACCTCCTGACTGGCATTAAAAATGGGCCTCTTTCCTGCCCATGGCTGGGTGCCCCTGCAGCCCACGTGGGATGCCCGTGGTTAGCATGCTGTTTCTGTAATTAGGGCTCTAAGGATGGCAAAGGGCCCACCTTGGGTCCCCAAGAGTGATGGCAGTTCAGAGAAAGCACCCACCTGGGTTTGCACTGATTAATGGCAGGCCCCATTAATAGCCCTGCTTAACACAGGAGTTTGTCAAGATTAAGTAATTGCCTTAAACAAAAACTGTATTATCTTTTAAGGGCCTGGTGAAGGATGGCTGGTGCTGGGAAATGGGGTGATGGATGTCTGTGACTCTGTCCACCGCCCACCCTCCCTCATTTGCATAAATTATCACACAGCCCTTGATTTGGGTGAGAAGTCCTGGACAGATGCTGTAGTGTGGGGACAAGATGGCCAAGTTCAGATCTGGTGGCCACTAGGCGACTCCAACCACGTGAAGGTGTTCTATGCCTCTGGGATGCACCAAGTTTCCTTGGGAGAGGTGACCAGACCCCCCAAGGGAAGTGAAACTTGGGATAGAACATGGGAAGTGGAAACCACTGCATAGGCAAAGTGCAGGAACACAGAAACACAGGACCACCAGCCCTGTATGTGGCTAGCAGGCTCAACATAAAATTTGGAATACCATCATGCATGAGAAAAGACTCTCACAGACTCAGGAATTTCTTAGGAACACATCAGAAGAAAGGGAAAGAGGCTCGTGCGACCCCTCCCCTGTGGGGATCTATAGGCAGCGAACAGGTGATGGGGAGAGCCCCATGCGGCCCCTCCCCTGTGGGGATCTATAGGCAGCGAACAGGTGATGGAGGAGAGCCCCATGCGGCCCCTCCCCTGTGGGGGATCTATAGGCAGTGAACAGGTGATGGGGAGGGACAGACATTTTCTTGTCTTGAAGCTGCTGGTGGGCAGCTCACACTTTTGACATGACCCCTCACCCAAGCGCCTCTAAACAACCCTATGAGGCCACCGAAAAGAAAGGGAAAAAATCATGAACCTAGAAGAGGGATTATTGGGAATAGGAAAGGGATCAGTGGGAGTGAGGTGGGCCAAGGGAAGGTAATGGAAAGAGAACATGATCAAAACACATGTACATGCATGAAAATACCATAATGAGCTCATTATTACATGTGATTAATACCCGCTAAGGAAAATGCTAAGGAAGAATGCGTACAAAGGCTTGTGAGGGACCAGCTGTAGCCAAGGCTACGGGCACAGCTGGTGGCCCAGGATGAGTGAAGATGCTCCTCCTGTCAACCGGGTTTGCAGGTGCAGTGTGGACCACCCAGTCTCCAACCTGCCCTAGTGCAGTGTTCGTGTCTGAGCTTCTACACTCCCAGTATTTGCTACAAGTTCCCTCCAGGGCAACTCTTTAGAGCCAGCTGCATCAGTGACAGGGACACAGGATGTGGGGACGGAGCTAACACAGCAGGACTGACCAGGGAGAGAGGCAAATAGAGACAAGAGCTGGACTTGGGGGTGGGGGGACAACAGAAGCCCCAGATGGAAGACCTTACAGGTCATCTGTAAGTGTTCTGGGAACATTACCCAGGTAGGGCATTTGGGGTAAGACCATGCCCTCCCCAAGGCAGTCAAAAGGCAGAGGGTATGTTTGTTCCTAAGCAAGAATGACAATGACCCACACTGCCATTTATAGCTTCTGGTAGCTTAGGGGACCCCCGTTAAGAACTTTAGCTCTTCCCTATAGGCTACTCACCCAAAGTGTTTCTGGGGCCATTAACATGCTTTCCAGGCAAAGGAGGGTGGCTCTCCTGCATATGGCTTCTCCCCTGGTCTGCCTACTGGCCATATACATGCCAGGCGGGTGATATTTCCCCTTCCTTTCTGGGCAAAATATGATTCCCAAACCAAGCCACCCACCCAAGTTTCTCCAGGCAGAAACACCAGAAGAGCTGGGAGCTGTTCCCATAACATCGATTTCCTCCAAACCACAGCTCCAGAACAGACGCCTGTGTGGCCTGTTAGTGGAAGCTGGGGCCATGCCTGAGGGAGCCATCCCTCCTAGGAAGGGTGCACGATGCCCTTTCCCTCCTCCTAGATGGACAGGGCCTCTACTCCAGCACAAGCCTTTGTGGCGTGGGGGTGGGGTGGGGTGGTGGTGCAGAGCTTTGAAAACAACAGCCTTGACACAGCGAGGGCTGCACAGTGTCCCCTTGGCTGCTGGCTAGAGGTACGATGGAGCGCTCGCTCTCTCCTCCATCAGTCTACACACAGCCTCCATGCTCTGAATACTCTTGGGCAGCCCCTGAGTGTGTGCCTGCTCCATGCCACCCAAGCCAAAGGTGACAGGTGACAGAAAGCTCTGCTGGCCCCAGCATGGCACAGGGCAGATCAGTCACTGGCATACAGGGTCCTGTATGGAAGCAGTGGAGTGTCACCCATACCACACTTCACGAGGACAGTCTTCTATCTGTGCCCTGACCTCTCACCAAGAACGGGACGGGTGATGGATAAGGATGAAGGCAGCACCGATCACACACGCACTGTTCACAGGTATCCTCGCAGTGAGCATCTACTGAACGACAGTGACAAACCAATCTCAGGGGCTTCTGCCAACACATGATAGCTCTTCATGCCACCTGGGGTCCCCTGATTTCTGTTACCACTCCTGTTTTACAGATGAGGCACAGAGGACTAAGTTATCCACACCACAGACTCTCTGAATCACAGAATTCCCTGGCAGCCCCTGGGACCAGCAGTGAAGTCACACAAACGTAGCAATGTAACATAACAATATCCATGCCTTATTTGGCTGTCAACATACCTGCCCCTCTCCTAAGCCAAGTTGGTAAGGTGGAGGATGCCCAAGGCACAGTCCCATTCGAACTGCTGGAATGCTGTACAGGGAATGCAGCCACAAGCTGCTGTGGGTTCTGTCCCCTTCTCCTTGTGCTTCTTTGCAGGAACTGAGAATCCCTTTTACAGTTCCTTACCACACACCCTCGGGAGCCCCAGGCTGGCAGAAATGACTGCTAATACTCCCAGGCACATTTACTGAAACCCTTTGACACAGAGGGTATTTTTATGGGATAAGCACCCCAGCGTCCATATCAACTGGCAAGTTTCACGGCTCACATTTCAGTCCTGCAAAAAGCCTTTTTCAATCACTGCTGTGGCAAACGATAAACTTTAATGGCCCAGAGAAGCCTGAGGCTCTCTGTCCTTCCCGCCTCCTGGTCCACACAGCAGGCCTCCCTCCTCCACTCTCCCTGCTGGGCCAGAGGGAGGCATGGTATTCCTTTCTTCTCAACCTCATGAGAAGGTGCAAGGCCCTGAAAGCACAAGGCTACCGCTACTGGGGAACTAACAAACAGCAGTCCCCAGCTCAACTCTAGCTACAGAAACCAAGGCGCTATTCTCTGTGTGGGTGGATGCGTGTGTGTGTGTGTGTGTGTGTGTGTGTGTGTGTGTGTGTGCGTGTGTGTATACACTTGATTGTGCATACGTATGTGCAGGCATGTGTGTAGAGGCAGAAACTAACATTGAATATCTTCATCAATCACTCTCCACCTTATTTTTTAAGTGTATTTTTACATTTATTTATGAGTGTATGAGTTTATGCAAGTTATACAGGTGTGGTGGCTAGTTTATGTCAACTTGGCACAAGCTGGAATCATTTGTGAAGAGGGCACCTCAATTGAGAAAATGCCCCCACCAGACTGGCCTATGGGCTAGCCTGTGATACATTTTCTTGATTGATGATTGTTGTGGGAGGGTCCAGCTCACTGTGGATGGTATGATCCCTGTGCAGGTGGTCCCGGGCACAATAAGAAAGAAGGCTGAGCAAGTCATGAGGAGAAAGCCAATAAGCTATGATCTTCCATGACCTCTGCACCAGCTCCCGCCTCTAGGCTCCTCTTCTGCTGGAGTGCCTCCCACTCCCCTCAGCAAGGGAGTGTGATCTGAGCGTTCCAAGCCTTTCCTCCCCAGGTTGCTTGGTCACAGCGAGCCATCACAGCAGTAGAAACCCTGACTGGAACAGTGTGGTTTGGTGCACATATAAAGAAGAGGACAACATCATACGGAAACAGGTTCTCTCCTTCTACCGTGTGGGTCCCAGCGAGCAAACCTGAGCTGTCAGGTTTGATGGCAAGTACCTTTACTCATTCAGCCATATTGCCCTGTCCAGTCACCTTAATTTTTGAGAAAGGTCTTTAATTGACTCTGGAGTATACTGACTCAACTAGATTGGCTGGCCTATGAGCCCTAGGGATCCCCTGTCTCTGTCTCCCCAGCACTGGCTTACAAGCACGAGCCATCATAACTGGCCTCTCTACTGTGGGTCGGAAGGGACTACACTCAGGTCCTCGTGCTTCTGTGGCAAGTGCTTTACACCCAACAAGCCATCTCCCTAGTCTAACACTAGTATTTTCAAGTATCTCAGGGGACTCCAGTAGGCAGTGACTATTGAGAACAGTGCCTTGTCACAGGTTTTCATAGCCAGCCTGCCACCCCAGTGATCAGGCACACTCCTGCAGGCCGCCAGCAGCACCCAGTCAACTGCCACAGTCACTATCTGATGGTGGCAGAACCAAACTCAGAGGTAAGGTGATCACACAGAGAGCTAAGATGCTCACAGGACAAAGGGCCTTTCCTTTCCCCTGGGGGAGCCATGTTTGTTTGGAAGAATGGTCTAGACTACCACATGGTTAGTGTTTAAGGAATGAAGAGGAATGTATGACTCAACAAATGAGTGACTTTGTCGGGGGGGGGGTAGCGGTGTGTGCGTGGATTTGTATATAGGGCCAGAGGCAACCTCAGCTGCTGATTCTCAAGTTCAGCCCACCTTGTTTTTCCTTTTTTTAAACATGGTCTCTCACTGACCTGTTGAGTTTGGCTATACTGGTAAGAGAGCCCCAGAGATCTACCCGTGTCTGCCTCCCCAGCTCTGGTAAGAGAGCCCCAGAGATCTACCCGTGTCTGCCTCCCCAGCTCTGGTAAGAGAGCCCCAGAGATCTACCCGTGTCTGCCTCCCCAGCTCTGGTAAGAGAGCCCCAGAGATCTACCCGTGTCTGCCTCCCCAGCTCTGGTAAGAGAGCCCCAGAGATCTACCCGTGTCTGCCTCCCCAGCTCTGGTAAGAGAACCCCAGAGATCTACCCATGTCTGCCTCCCAGCTCTGGTAAGAGAGCCCCAGAGATCTACCTGTCTCTGCCTCCCCAGCTCTGGGACTATAAGGGCAGCCTGTCACGCTTAGCTTCAACAGGGGTTCATACTTACATAGTGTGGTGGTTTGAATGAAAATGTGGTAGTCTGGATAAAAATTAGACAGGTTGGCACCAGGGGCTGGGTTATCGTTGTAACAGGCCAGACTGTATTTTGTTCGAACACTTTGGGACTCTGGGCTAGAAATGCAACCGACTCTATAAAATGGGGCTTAATGAGCCATCTTAGCAGAAACATGGAAGACAGTGGTTCTGAGGGTGATTTGAACTGTGGGGGGCTGGTTCAAGAGGGTTCAGAAGAGATGAATATCAGGCTGTGGCCTAGAGATTGTTCTTGTGATGTTTTGTCAAAGAATGTGGCTGCTTTCTGCCCTTGCCCAAAAAGTCTGTGTGAAGCTAAATTGAAGAGTTTTGGATTAACAGCATTGGCAGAGGAGATTTCCAGACGGTCTAGTATTGACTGTATTGCTTGGTTATTAGTGACATTTATGCACATCTATAATGAGAAGGAGCAAGCTGAGCAAGAAAAAATACAAAATGTATAGTCTGAGGAGAAAATAAAGGGATTGGTGATCTCAGGGCAAGACCCCAGCCAGCTAAGCTGCCAACTTGTGAAAAGGAGACCATCTTAGGGTGGGTGTGGTGGTACAAACCTTTAATCCTAGCACTGGGAAGCACGGACAGGCAGATCTCTGTATTCAAGGTCAGCCTGCTCTACAGATCCAGGACAGTCAAGCTTAGTCAGTTAGGGGGAAACCATCAAAACCAGAAAGCTGGTAAAGATGTAATTGAACAAGGTGGCCATACTTCAGCCCTAGCAAGTAGAAGACCTTAGCATCTTTGGCCATATAGTTCTGGCTTCAGAGTCAAGGCTACAAGAATCTCCCTCCTCTACTACGGAAAGCCACTGAGGCCACACATGTGGCAGTGGAGTCCCTGCAAGGAGCTCCAGAGAGGTCATTGCAGGAAGCTGTGACAGTGAAGTCTGTATTACCTCGGAGACCCCAAGGTGTTGGAGATTCCAGAGCTGTGGGATACCTGCCGAGGAGAGCTCCTCACAGGGAGCAGAACTAGCCCAGGAGAAAGACATGCATTGCAGTGAACAAAGTGGATAAGAGTTGGAGATCTGAAGAGTGCTTTGACATCAGCCATGGAGACGGAGAGTCTGGAGTTTGCCCAGTTGGTTTTCAGTCTTGCTTGCATCCAGTGTTTCCTCACTATGCTCCCTTCCCTCCCCGTTAGCATGGTAATGCATCATCTGTGCCACTGTATGTTGGAAGTATGCAATCTGTTTTTCCTTTTGACTTTACAGGGGTCACAGTTAAGAGACTGCATGAGTCTCAGAAGAGACTTTGAACTTTGGACTTTTAAACAGTGTTGAGGCTGTGATAGACTTTTGAAGTTGGACTAAATACATTTTTTATTATGATATGGCTATGGGTCTACCGGGGTCAGGGAGTTGAAGGTGGTGGTTTGAATGAAAAAGACCTCCACAGGCCCACAGGGAGTGGCACAATTAGGAGGTATGGCCTTGTTAGAAAGCACGTCACTGGGGATGGACTTTAAGGTTTCAGAAACTCAAGCCAGGCTCAGTGTTACTCTCTCTTCCTACTGCCTGTGGATCTGAATATAGAACTCTTAAGTTGCTTCTTCAGCACCACATACTCCGCCATGTCTCCCTGTATGATGATAATGGACTAAACCTGTGAACTGTAAGCCAGCCCCAATTAAATGTTTTCCTTTATAGGAGTTGCCTTGGTCATGGCGTCTCTTCACAGCAATAGAAACCCCAAAACACAGAGTAAGCTCTTGTCTGTCTCTCTAGCTGCCCTCTCTTCTTAAAACTTCAATTTAATCCCTGCTGGCAGTCTAGTCCCAGATGCTGCTATGACCTGGCCTTAATGAACACCTTTCCACCACTCATTCTTGAGCCTCACCTCCCTCCCTGCCTCAACCTAATCTACTTACTACACACAGTCTCAAAATGAACAACTTAGCAAAGCCCCCAACGGCCCTCCCCCATCCATCAAGGCAACATGATTCATTTCTCCTTAGAGATGAAAAAAAGCCAGCCCTGAGGGACAACGAAACACTTCCTTTGAAACTTAGGCACGATGTGAACTCTGACCCCAGTGACTAGAACGGGAACCAGATGCCAGGGTTTGGAAGATAAAGCATCCTGCCTGCCCTTGCAGCCCGTGGCCTGGGAGGGACTGTGGCCAGGGAAGCATGCGCGGGGCAGCATGGATGAGTCAGGGGCTCCCGCTATTGTCAAAGACTAGCACCAGGTATAATTTCATCCAATGAGAGAGCACCTCCAGCAGCCTCATGAGCACACCATGCTCCAGCTCTCCCTGCTTGAGGGCACCTCAAACACCCATTCTCTCCCCGGAATACTCAAGACTGGTGGGAAGACTCCTCCTACTAAGAGGGTCGCCAAGATCCAGCCCTAGCACAGGATGCCTGGAAACACCAGCTGCCTCATGTCCATGTCTCTAAACTTTCTATTAGCTACTGTCCCTCAAGCCCTCTAGAGCCAGTTGTTAAGTGGCCATAAGGGGTGCTGATAAATGTCAGCAGCCGGCTCTCATAGGAAGAGAGCAGGAGAAGCCAGGCTTGTCCACTCATTATCGTGCTGTGTTGACGCAGTAGAAGGTTTCAAGTCACCAGGAGAGACCACTGGGTTTAGACACAGAAAAATGGGCTCCTGAGAGCTCGTAGGAGTTGACTGCCCCACAGCACTGCCAAGGCAGCTTCCACAGTCCTTACGCTTCCTTGAGCAAGGACCCATTCTCTTCTTTGCAAATGGAAGGGATGATTTTGAGTTCTTGAAAATTCATTAAGATAATTTCTGCCTAAAAAATGTAACAAGACTTTAATTTTAATGAGCATATCCAGTGCTGGAAAAACAGCATAAAGCCCACTGCTAGAGGTAAGCTAGGGGCAGTGGAGACGGCCTTTGAGCAAGAGGACCTGAATTTGATTCCCACAGGACTGTGCAAAGCTAAGTGTGGTGGTGTGAGTGTTTGTAACCCCAGTGCTACAAGATGGAGACAGGCAGATCCCTGGGGCTCACTAGCAAGTCAGCCTAGTCTACACGGGAAGCTCTGGGCCACCGAGACATCCTGGCTCAGGAGAAAAAATCAGAGAGCACCCAAGATTCTCCTTGGCCTCCACACCAACAAACAGACATAGACACACGCACACAGATATACACACATACAGAGAGACACACACGCACACACAGACACACACACAGACATGAACACACATAGACACAGACACACATACTGATACAGACACACACACATACACACACACATACACCTTCATAACCCACTGGTAGGAGTGAAAAGTGTTAGCACACAGTAGAACTCTAAGTTTTAACTAAATTAGAATTACCTAGTTCTAATTAAACAATTGGATACAACCTGAAAGTTCAGTCAGAGCCAAGTGATTCGGTGAAGTCTAGACCCAGCCTTGGAGAGTTCTACAGGAATAACAAGAAAAGGGTGCTGCTGTGGTTTGGATGTGATTTATCTACCAATGCTCACGTGAAATTGAATTCACTCAGTTCAGGTGCCAGCACCCACATCAGGCAACCCATACTGTCTGAAACTCCAGTTCCAGGGAACCCCACAGTCTCTCCTGGCAATGGGGGGCACTGCATATATGTGGCCGGGGCTCCTGCAAGCAAGTAGATCTATGCACATACACACATACCAAAATAAAGTGAGTTTATGAAAGGGGCTGACCCCAGTGTCGTGGGCCGGAGCACTGTTCCTCTTCTGCGGTCTCCCTTTCACATGCACCCCTGCCTTTTTGTCTCCACCTTGCATGGGGCTGTGCAAATCTGCTGTACAGACTGTTAGTGTGGTGCCTGTGTGCACATGTATGTTTCATGTTTATGTGTGTACAGGTGTGCATAGGCATACGGAGGCTGGAAGTCAGCATCAGGTGTCTTTTCTAACCACACACCACCTGATTTTTTTTTTTAATATAAAGTCTCTCACTGAACCTGGAGCTCACCAATTCAGTTAGACTAGTTAGCCAGCAAGCCCCAGGGATCTTCCTGCTGATGCGTCTCCAGTACTAGGGTTACAGATGCACAAAACCACACTTGGCTTTTGACATGGGTGTTAGGGATCCAAACTCAAGTCTTCATGCTTGAACAAAAGTGCATTACCATCTAATCCATCTTTCCAGCCCCAGATCATTTTTCTTTATGAATTACAGGCCTCAGGGGCTGGAGATAGTTCAGTGGTTAAGAGCTCTTGTTCACAACCTATTACTGTAGCTCCAGGGCATCTAACGCCCTCTTCTGGTCTATGAGGGTACCTGCACACATATGTATGTACACACACACACACACACACACTAAATAAACACATAGGTAAATAAATGATTAGACTCAGCTATTTTGTTCTTGCATCAGAAAATGGACTAGAACAGGTTAAAACCATATGGAGAGTTCATCTCTTTGTCGTCTTTGTCCTATGGGTCCTCCCCAGAGATAATAACTAGGGCCCTGAAGAGTCAAAGGCACCGCTGACTGTCGCCCTCTCCAGCAGATACTACGTCTCCAGCAGAGCCCAGACTGATGGGATAAATCAACAGCAAGGACACTGTCACCTGCTACCCTGGTCCACTCCATTTTCCTGTGAATTTAGCAGCCTGCGTGCTTTGTAAGAACCCAATTGTATCCTGACACTTTTTAAATGATGCTTTTTTAGATCCTGCTATAATTTATCTTTTACTTGGGAACAGCTCTACTTCCATAACCATTTGGAAGAAAGAGGGAGGGAAAAAAAACCACACTGCACTGACTTAACTGTATTTATAACTGTCCACACTCAGTAAAACACGCAGAACAGAGATTTGCCAAAAGTGAATTCCACGTCAACAGCCCATCTTGGTAAGGCTTACGTGGTTTTAGTTTGAAAGAAAATACACATTTCATTGATGTTTACACAGGCAGATGAGTTGGGATGAGGGTAAGGTTGTGGGTGTGTGAGAAGGAACACATGTGGGTGCAAGTAAACCCACTGCTAAGATTTACACTCATCACGAATAGGGTTCTGTTTTCTCTTTTTACTTAGAGACGATTCTGGGTATGTGTGTGTTCACATGTGTGCATGTATGTGTGCAAGTGTGGCATTTGTTTTTGTGTATGTATATATGCATGTATGTATGTGTGCACTTGCAGGCAGGCATGTGTGGTGTGTTCACATGTGTGTATACGCATGTGTGCACACATGGTTTGTGTTTACTTGTGTGCTGGGGTGTGTGGTTGACTTCAGGCTTTTTCTTCTAATGCTCTCCACTTTACTTTTGAGACAGAATCTCTCATTAAGATACACAGGATACATGGAGCCAGCTAGACTGGGGTTCCATGGGCTTGAGGGGTCCATTGTGTCTGCTCCCCCAGCACTGTGTGGTGGAAGGATGCCATACCCAGGTTTTATGTGGGTGCCGCCTCGGGATGAAACGTAGGCGTTCACGCTTGTGTAGCTATCCTTGACCTTACAAATACAATGCGGGCTGCGGAAACGGCTCAGTGGGTAAAGTGCTTGCTTCACAACGTGAGGGACCTGAATTCAGGTTCCCAGAACCCACAGAAAGTGTGATGCAGTATGGCAGGGTTGAACCCCAGGAGACTGCACAGAAGCTCACAGTAAACAAAGATGGCGATGAATTTAGAACCTGGAGCCCAGCAAAGTTCCCATAGTACTCCCAGTCGGCACCCTCCACATTCCCTTGGGGGAAAGGGCAAGTCAGAAATGCAAACACTAGCACCTCCTGAACTCATGGCAGCCAGGTCCTCGGGAAGGGAGCGCTCACCCCGGGGCTCCGACAAAGGCCCTCCTGTCCACTGCTACAGTCATCTAAATTCTGCTGCAGGCCTGCACCTGGGTTGGATGCCAGCTTGAGGAAAGCAGTCAGATTTGTTCTAACTGGCAGACTTGTTTCCAAGGAGGTTTTCCCATGTGTTACCTGATGTGACCCTCTGGGGCCTCAGGGAGATGCAAGATGGGAGCTGTCCTTTTCGATGGCCAAAGGAAGGAAGGCGACACCATGCTGGGGCTTTGGGGCGCGAGGTATGGGCAACTTCTCTAGAGCTCTCATGTTCCCACACAGCCCCAGGCCATACCTACTCGGTCTGAGGCCTGCCACACATAGATCGGGCAGGGTGAGGGTCCTGCGGGGCAAAATCGGGCACAGGTTGGGGGCTGCCCAATCCAGCCTTCAGGTACCCTCCCCACTTGTCTCCTAGGTGATGCTAGATTCTGTTGACAGTCAATACCTAATCACCACACCCAGGGGGCCTTTACAGACGTTCCCACGGGTACAGGCAGGAAAAGTGCTGACTTCACTTCCACTGGGAAAAATGATCAAAGTGGGAAGTGGGGTTTGTCACAACTCTGTTTGAAGTAAGAGATACCAACCCTTTTCCTGGCACCTCCCACTCCCCCTACCACTCGAATCCCCCCAGAACACAGATATAGAACCACCAGAGTAAGTTTAAGGTGAGATTTTACCTACAAGGCTGAACCAGGACCAGCCTAGAAGGAATGTGAGGGGAGAGAATGCACAAGAGGGAACTGAGGCAGGAGGAGGGGTCTGTGAGCTGCAGGCTATAGCCTGTCAACCCAGGGGCATGTGGGCTCACAGCACTCTTCCTTTGTAATGACACATGCATCTGTTAAAAAAGACACACGAAGAAAATAAGCAAGGCTGAGGAGATGGCTCAGTTGGCAAAGTATTTGCCTTGCAATCATTAAGACCTGAGTTCGAGTCCTGAAACCCATGTTTAAATGTGGAGTGAGGTGGCACATGCTTATAATTCCAACACTGGGGCTGGAGGGGCAGGGGTAGAGACAAAAGGATCCCTGGAGCTCAAAAAAATGTCATCTAATTGGTGGGCTTGAGGCCAGTAAGAAAATCTGTCTCAAAACAGGTGAACAGCTTTCCCAGAAGATGATATCCAAATCTGTCCTTGGTCTCCTCATGTGTGCACAGGCGCACGCACCCGCGCGCGCGCGCGCACACACACACACACACACACACACACGTATGCACTTGCACCCGCATGAACACACACACAGAAACATGCTTTAACAAGAAAAATAAACAGCAAATTAGTTTTGCTCAGATCTGAGAGATTGGCAAACATTTGGAGGAACAGATTATAGTCCACACTAAGATTTGGTAGTGGGACTGGAGAGATGGCTCAGCAGATAAAAGCACTTGCTGCTCTTCCAGAGGACCAGAGTTCAGATCCCAGCACCCACATCAGGCGGCTCTCAGCCTGTCATCTGTGATTCCAGCTTCAGGAGGTCCAATGCCCTTTTCTGTCCTCCAGGGACACACACACACACACACACACACACACACACACACACACACACACGGTGGGGGGTTGGAAGAGAGAGAAAGAGACAGTCAGAACTGAAAATAAAGCATTAAAACAGTGTTTGCTGCAAGCAGTAAGTGGGATTGTCCGGCTAGCAAACAGCAGGACTGCAAGCCTAAACTCAGCTGCAGCCACACAAAACCCAGACAGTCCCCACATTGGGCCTCTCCCAGGCAGTGATTAATATGCAGCGGGCTAGGAAGAAAGCGTTCATTCTGCAGGGTAGTGGGGAGAGGAAGGGGGGTCAGTCAGGTGGCTCTTCCTTGAATCAGGAGGCTGTAGGTCCTAGACAATTCCCCTCCCCTCTAGGGGCTATGCCCAACTTTCCCCAGGACCAGCTCCTAACGCCTAAGGTAAGGAGACACCATCCAAGCGAGAGTATGCTCAGCCGCCCTGCACGAAGGAAGCTGCAGGCCCATCAGCCTTTTTGGTAGTCTGCTTTAGAAGGTTTCTCTCCTTTCTTTTCTTTTGGTAATTCCTTCTAAGGAACTGCCCTGAATACGCAATCGCTTGTTCTCCTCTGGTTCAGGCGGGCTCCCGTCATTTTCTTTCTTAGGCTACGTAAGACTTACAATTCCCAGTTTTCTATGGGGGAGCTGAGCCAGAAGTAACCTCCTCGCAGCTCTGAATAGAACCAGTTCTCAGAAGATCCTTCTAGTAGGCTCAGCTGCGGGGCTGCAGTCACCCAGCAGGAATCTCCATTGTCAGGCCGCCACACACAGGCCCAGGAGGGGGAGGGATTGATGGGATCCCAGGCCACCTACTTTTGAAAATGACCCCTCTCTTTGGGAGCTGGGTTTGAAAACTTACCTTGGACCTCCCTTCTCCGCCAAACCAATATTAAGGACGAAAACACCAGGAGTTGATAAATGGCTCAGTGAGCAAGGATTAGAGTTCCACTCCCAGAATAAGGTCTTTTGTTGTTGTTGTTGCTGCTGTTGTTGTTTTGTTTTGTTTTCACAAAGCAATGAATGGTGTGACCAGCTTGAAACTCCATCACCATGGAGGAGGAGATTGGTCTCAGGGGCTCACTACTAAGTCAGCAAGCTAGGGCCCAGTGACTCAGAAAAGACAAGCAGACATGGCCTGAGTAATGGCACCTGAGGCCAACCTCTGATCTCCACATGCATATGCACCCGTACACACATGTGATTGTGCAAAAACACGAACACAGAGAGAACAAAAACACAAATACGGGGCTAGGTGACTAAGCGCACTGGTTGCTCTTCCAGAGGACCTGGGCTCAAATGCCAGCACCCTCACAACTGTCTGCAATTCCAGTTCCAGGGGATCTGATACCCTCTTCTTACCTTCATGGCTGTTGACATGCATGTGGTACACAGACATGTAGACAAAAACACACATACACATAACAAAATAAAATTAAAACTTAAGAACACGAATGAAAGTGAGAAACCTGGGCTGGCTGGCAAGACGGCTCAGTCAATAGACACTTTCTGCACAAGTCTTGTGTCCCAGGGACCCAACAGTTAATCCCAGGGACCCATGTAAAGGCGGAAGGAGAGACCTGACTCCACAAAGCTGACTTCTGACGTCCATGCGTACATTAAGGCACATGCATATCCACACACATACATCACGGACACACACATTATAATAATAAATACAAAGTTTAAAAACGTCTTTTTGAAAAAAAAAAAAGAGGAAGCAATCCATGGTAACCTAGCCACCCTCCCAAACCATTGAGGACAGGCTAGGCTGCTTAAAAATCTCAGAAGGTCACCTCACATCACCCCAGTCAATAATAAAATAATGGTGTGCACTCCTAAGCAGGCCACTGTCCCCATGTCACAGAGGTAGTTTTGCAGAGAAGCACTCTATCCCTCTATGATTCAAAGCCACATGAAGCTCACTGCATTGTGTCCCTAATATGACTCCAAGATAGAGGCAGGAGAGGGATGTGCTTTGGCAATCACGGGGCACCTGCAGGACACTGGGGAAGTAACAGTCATTGGGGACAAGCGGTTAGAGGTGGCAAATAAGGGACATCAGCTGACATCTAGTATCTATGGTAAAAAGATGGAGGATGCGTGGAGCTGGGGTATAGGCATGCCTGTTAGGCTACTGTGTGTTAGGTTAGTTTCCAGATGCCCTGGCAGCAGGGCAGGAGGGAGTGAACACAGCTGAGAGAATAGAACAGCAGGGTCTGCCAACGCTAACTAGCCCTGGAGATCAGCCCTGGGGCTAACTAGGCCTGGAGATCAGCCCTGGGGCTAACTAGGACTGGAGATCAGCCCTGGGGCTAACTAGGCCTGGAGATCAGCCCTGGGGCTAACTAGCCCTGGAGATCAGCCCTGGAGCAGCACCGAGGCCATCCCTTCTGCAGCACATGCTAGCAATAGACAAGGAGTCGGGATTATACACCCAGGTCCCCAGGGCAAACAGAGGCCTGGGCTCTGTCCACCTGCCTCCCTGCCCAGCAGTGACACTACTGGTTTTCCCTTAAGGTTCCTCACTCACTCCAGACCTGGAAGCCCAATCCCTCCATCCATACATTGCTTTTCCAAGACAACCTTGTCCCATGGCACCAGAGAACCTTCATGACACAAAGGTCATAAACAAAGAGGAGGACAACCTTGGATCTTGAGCATAGGCACCACATCTCCTTTCCCTTCTCCAGCCCCACTCCTACCCCCGCCAAGCAGAGACAGAATTCAAGCTCAGACCATCCAACCCAACTCCTGGTTAATTCGTCCTTTCCAGGAACACCTCTGCTCCACACCCGTGCAGATCCACAAGGCAATCTGATAAACAGATTGGCAGTGAATGAATCATCTAACACAATTCCTGGGAACTCATCAGAAAACAAACAAACAAACAAAAAACAACAACAAAAAAAAAGCAAAGGCAAAAAACAAACATAAAACATCTTCAAGAAGTGGGTGGAAATGACCATGACAGGCAAAAGATGCTCATCCTAGCTCCCTTCCCAACTCCTGGCACCAGCTCCAGGAAGCTGGACCTTGGGGTGTGTGTGTGTGTGTTTTCTCATTTCTAGGTTCTGTAGCCTGTCACATTAAAATAAGCACAGATATCTGAGGGAGGGAGGGAGAGAGGGAGGAAGGGAGGGAGGGAGGGAGGGAGGGAGGGAGGGAGGGAAGGACCTCATCATTTCTCATCATCCCAAACACAAACTGGCAGATCTGTGCCCCTCCCAAACCCCAGGTATCATGACAAGAATACCCCTCACAGTGTGCATGCCTGTAGCTGCTGCCCACCCCCTCCCTGAGTCGCATGTGCAGGGTCTTCTGGGAATACAGAAGAAAACAGTCATTAAGACAGTAGGTGCATAAATGCACCAGGGATGCCATTCAAAAGGGAGAGGATTCAGAACTACTGGACTTGGATTCTCGGGCTCAACCACCAACGTCCCGTTGAATGGAATCAACAGGTGTCACAAATGTCCCAGAAAACACCCCCAATAAAACCAAAAACATCTCCCATCCTGCCAGAACAGAGACTCACGAGGCCAAGCTGCAGGGCACTTTGGCAGTAGAAACTGTTTATTAGAAACAGGCTGCCCTTCCCTATGGAGTCCTCCCCCACCCCATTGCCTATTCCCTAAGGAGGCTTCTTTTCAGCATCCAGTCAGCCAGGGAGAAGGCAGAGGATAGGGCAAGGGCTTAAGAGGGCCCATGCAGGGTTGCTGCAGAAAGGGCCACTCCAAATCACTTTGGCAAACTCAAGAGGCCACCATGGCTGGTAAAACAAACAAGTGGCTCCAGGCGGGTCCTCTGAAGGAGCTGCCTCTGTTTCTGTGCCCTAGAAGGACGTGCACAGTGAAAAGGGCTCTCGTGAGTTGACCTAGCACTGCAGAAGGCTCCTGGCATCTCAAGGGCTTGGGCAAACATTGGGCAGCACTCCTCCACTGCCCTGAGCAGACACTCCACAGCTTCCCAAGGAGGAGACCCCCGACCCCAGCAATCCATCAAGTGGATGCAAATCTGCCCAGGACAAAAACCAGGCAAATAGCACCCCTCTCCACATAACAGCCCGTGCAGGAGAAGGACGCGTGCAGCTACTGTTGTGTACACATCGTGCTAAGTACCCCCAACTTCTGATTAGCTTCATCATGATTTGTGTGCACATTCACTGCTTTTGAAAGACTCCCAAGTGCTCAGAACAAGTTGACTCAAGGCTAACCTCAAACAGTGGCTTTCCTGGACTTGGTCTTTTAGGAACAACACAGACCCTGGGCCTGGGCAGAGAAGTGCCCTTTAAAAGTGTGGGGGATGGGTGGGGTGCTGGGGGGAATGGCTCAGTTAGTAAAGCATTTGCTGCACAAGAACAAAGATCTGAGTTTATATCCCCAGAACCCATTAAATAAAGAAACCCAGGCACAGTAGCACTTGCCTGTAATCCCAATGCTAGGGATCCCAGGGCCAGTATCAAGTGAGTTCCAGGCTCGTCAAGACACATTATTTAATCCCAGCATTTGGGAGGCAGAGGCACAGGCCGGCCAGGTAGAGAATGGTTGAGGGAGGCCCTGTTGTACTTGGGCCTTCACATGCAGGTGCAAACACATGTACACTTGAAGCTGCACAAACATTTGCACAGCTGTATGTGCGTGCGCGCGTGTGCACGCATACACACACACACACACATGGGTACTGATCACAGGCTGGAGGCTACATGAAGCTGAATTTATCTGGGGAGCATCTGTCCAGGCTCAGGGAGGGGACACTAACAGAGTAACCCTGAACTGTGTTTTTTGCAGGCTGGAATTAAATGTGAGGTGTCCCCTCACACTGGCAGGCGAGAGTCCTCTGTGTCTGGCAATGTCTATCACTTTCCAGGTGGGAGCTTTTAAACAGGGCATTTGGCCACCTTCTCTCAACAACTGTAAGTGTTCAAGGAGAACCCGCTGCTAAAATATGTTTGTGAAGTTGGGCATCTTCCTCCAGTCTCCTGGTACTTCCAGGAGACTTCCAATGCCTTTCTGCGTCTTCCATGCTTAGAGTCCCAATTTTCCGTACTTCCCTTATATGAGCCCGAGGTGTCCTATGCATCCCCCATTCAACCGACAGAGATCGGCAGTTCCCCGCCCCCCATCCCTGTGCTTTCCTCTGGCAGCACTCATCTTGTTGAAGCCCCTGCTGTCCACTCAGGCCCAAATCCACACACCAGGTTCAGCTCTGAGCCAGCATGAGGAACACCATAGCCCCAGTGGGGTCTCTTGCATCCTAGGCAGTCTCTGTCCCTGCGTCTTCACACCCGAGAGAAAACCTTCCATAACTGTCCTCATTAAGTAATGTCCTCCTCTTATCCGGTCTCTCACACACACCCACACACACCAACACACACACCCCAACACACATACTGTTTTCCTACACACACACAGACACACACCCCAACACACATACTGTTTTCCTATTCATGCATACTTATGATAAAGTTCAATTTATAAATCAGATACAGTACGGGATCAACAGGAATAATACTAAGCAGATATAAATATGTGTAACAGAATAGTCAGTATTGCTCCTCTGGGCCTCAGAGATTACCAGAGCATCTTACTAGGAGAGCAGAGAAGGATGCGTAGTGTGGCTACACTGGACAGAGACGCTTCACAGCTGGGCAGATTCGGGTGCGATTTGGGGTACAGCACGCAGGAAACCTTGGGTTCCTGCCCCAGTGCTGCATGGATTGTGAATTAGGAGGCATGCCTGTAACCCCAGAACTTGGAAGGTAGTTCCAAGAGGATCAGAAGTTCAAGGTCATCCCCGTCTACTTACCAAATTGGAAGCTAGCCTAAGGTACAGGAGACACTGCTCTAAACAAATGAATGGACGAATGATAGAAATAAATGAACAAGATATTATGAGATTTCTTCATACTACTCAGAAAAGTTACACAGAATGTACAAACTTGGTTTTCTAAATTTTTATTACATTCGCTCTGTGTGGTGGGGGGAGGAGGGGCTCACGAGAACCACAGTGTGTGTGCAGAGGTCAAAGGACATCTTGCCGGAGTCAGCCCTCTCCTTCCACCATGTGTTCTGGGACCCGAACTCAGGTCATCGGTCTTAGTGCTGGGCACCCTAGCCTCTGAGTCATCTTGCCTGCTCTTTTTGGTGTTTAGATTTTTTTTATTTATTATTTTCCAGACTGTGACTGAACTCAGATGACTGAAACTATAAACAAGGTGACTCCAGTCAGCAGCAGGCGTTATTCCTCCTTCTTGGCTTCTTCGAGCCACAGAAAGCAGAGTGAGATGTTAATGACTGTGGTGATTTGCGAACCCCTTGCGCTTGGTACTACCAGACTCTTCCCCTCATGTCTGACTGTCCCCCTCCGACTTGGGGCATCAAACCCTTGGGCTTCAGGGAGCTGAAGAGATTTTGTTTTCAGTCCTTCCTGTGTCCTAAGCCTGAGTCGCTCCACCGCCTCCCAGATGCCCACTGTACAGCAGCAGTCATCTTGTGGGCTATCCAGGCTGTCTGTCCTGCATACACTGGCTGCCAGAAGCTTGTTGCTACAACCTTTCCCACAGTGCCTGGCAGTCAGTGAGAAAACAAGAGTCAGAAAGGGAAGGGCCTAAACGCACAAGCTGCCCCAGAAGAGAAGCGAGGAAAACTAGCCACCTGCATGGTGCGGCAGGAGGCAGGACAAGGCCTCATGGATGTTTCCAGGGCCAGGGCTGGCTCAGTTGGTGAAGTGCTTGCTTTGCAAGAATGGAGTCCTTAGAGTCCTTGTTTTGTATTGTTTTTTGTTAAAAAAAAAAAAAAAGTCAAGAATGGTGGCATGTGCTTGTTAATTCTAGCAATGAGGGCATACACCTATAAACTTATACATGTGCACACACGCACAAAGACACACACACACACACACACACACACACACACACACACACGGGTAAAGAAAGGCTAACCCTAGACTCTAGGGCCTAGAGGAGCAATGGTATATGTTTAGGGGGCTAAGCTTGTGTCTATAGTCCCCAGATGGGATGTCTTTCCTGCTTGGGTGAAGGCAATCAAGGAGGTCTTTCTGGAGGCTATGACATTTCAGTTAGACATTGTTTGGAGGCCAGGATAGGGTTCAAGGAAGTCACTTAGACCTTCCAGGGGGAAAGTCAGGGACACAGAAAGGAGAAAATCAAGCAGCAGGGTGGAGAGCAGCAACTCCAGCAGCAAGAGAGAAGTGGGGTAAAGCCTGGGGCCAGGCATGTGGCCAACAGGGCAAGCATTTGGTGACTGTGTCACCCACTACAGCTGGATCCCAGGAGCGTCCTAATGTCACTGGGCTTGGGGGTGGGGTGGGTGAACTTTGGGGACCTGGCCTGATTAAATCCCCCATCTCAACCGAGCCCCCGGCTGTATATCTCTACAGTGGGGGAAGTGACACGTCACAACCTGCACACAGCTTCATTTCTGAAAAGAATGTGAGAGAGGGGGAAGGTCAGGAGACAGGCAGCGTCGTAAATTTGATGGAAGGTTTAGCTGGAAGCCCCATTAAATCCTCCGGCGGCTCGGCGCTGGGCAATGTCCTTCCTCTGGCTTGCCGAACAGGGCCAGGGAGGTGAGGGACTCGCTAAGTAATGTCCTCATTTTGGGGTGTCTCCTATTACTCTGGGGATGAAAAACCCATTACCCACAGGTTTAGTGGCACTCGGGCCCAAGACTGCAATATTGTCCTTTACCTAAGCTCTCTCCTTGGCCAACACACATGGCATCCAGGAGCCTTTTGGCCTCTCTGTTTCTGTCGCCATCTGCTCAGACAGCCTCACTCTCCTTGAAGTCCAGGCCAGGGACCACAAGTTTCTGGACTCTGTCCCCTTGGGTGAGTGCTTTTGTCCCTACCCAAAAGGGCACAAGCTAAGTGTGAGCCAGTAACCCCCACTTGCTGGGCTGCCCTCAGGTCAGGTGACAGACTTGCAGAAGGGTACAGGTCTGTCTTCCTGAAGCCCACTCTTCAACACACCTATCTCCTCGGGAGAGTCAGAGCTCACTATTTTCTGGGGAAAGGGTCCTGTCCTAGTCAGCTAAGGCAGCCTCAACTGGGGATTACCAGATCAGACTGGCCTGTGGGCATGTCTGTGAAGGATTGTCATGATGTAGGAGGGCCAAGCCCACTGTGGGAAGCACCATCCCTGGGCAGGTGGTCCTGGGCTGCAGAAGCAATGGAAATGAGGGAACGAGCCAGCCAGCAGCATTTCTCCATGGTTCCTGCTTCAGGCTCCTGCTCGAGTTCCTGACCCGACTTTTCATTCCCCAACAATGACTGTGACTCAGAAACGTAGGCCAAGTCAGTCCTTCCCTCCTCTACGCTGCTTTTGGTCATGGTGCTTACCACTGCAACAAAAACCAAAGTATAGACTATAGCCCTTAGTGACGGGCTGAAAGCACAGATCAAAGATGTTTTTTGTTCCATCTCTACCACCCTCCTACTTCTTAGCTCAAAACCAGAGCCTGACAAGTCACTGGCAAGAATCACCCTTCGGACCTCAACTCAAGAATCTTCCAGACTAGAGAGCAGGGTGGACTCAGGGATCAGATCCTAGATGAGTGACTTTGGTGACTTGCTGAACACCCCAATCCTCAGTCTTCTCATTGGTTTAGTGGGATCATCCTAAAACTGCTTAGTAACATGGGGTCCAGAAGAAAATGCTTGACAAACACCAGGTAGTGTCTTGGCTCCCAGAGGGACAGCTCCTACTCAGCTCCTCTGGGCCTGGGGGTGGGTGGTGGGGGTGGGATTTACCTTTGAGCAGGTAGAAGCAGAGTGCTAATCCTTTCTCATGCTAGAAGAGACCCTGGTCTTTGTCCCTCAAAAGTCCCAGCTGGACATGCTTTATGATGCTATTTATATGACATTCTGGAAAAGGCCAAATGGCAGGGAGAGGATCCTTACCAGGCTACCAGGGGCTGCAAGGCCATGTGGAGGACAAGATGGACATTTTGGGGAGAGGGAAGAGGTCTGTACCTTGCCAGGAGTGGGAGTTTGCACTTGGGTACATCTGCTAAAATTCACAGGACTCTACACCCCTTAGGGGTGAATTTTGCTGAATAATAATTACACTTTAATAAAGGGACTTTAAAATAGAATAAAGATGGGCTGGAAAAGGGACTCCGTGGCTAAGAACACTTGCTGCTCTTATAGAGGATCAGGGTTTGATTCCTAGTACCCACATGCGACAGCTCATAACATTCAGCTGCAGTTCTGAGGGCTCCAATGTCCTCTTCTGAGGTCTCTGAAGGCTCCTGAATACACAAAGTGCACACACTCACAGACCTACACACACACACACAGGCCCACACACCTACATGTAAAATAAAATTATAAAATACAGCACTTTTTAAAAGAAAAAAAAAACCAGACACAATGAAAACCAGATAGCTGTAAGCTCAGGCCAGCTTTCTGAGCCCTAGAGATGAAGAAAAAGAACCCGCTAAAAAAGAATAGACCAAGAGGAGCTAGAAAGAAAGCTCAGTCAGTAAAGGGCTTGCCTTGTACGCATGAGGGCCTGGACTGTGCTGAAACAAACAGCCAAAAGCCTTGGTGTTGGTCTGAGGAGGTAGCTCAGTGCGCAAAGTGCTCATTGCGCAAGTCTGAGGACCGGAATTTGAATACCCAGAGCCCATTTAAGGCTGAATGCAGCAGCTGCCTCTGTAATACCAGCGGCCTCGAAAGCTTGCAGGCCGGTAGGTGAGGCTGCTGCACACATGGCTAACAGCAAAGAGTCTTTATCTTAAACAAGGTAAAGGTGAGGGCTGATGCCTAAGGTTCTTCTCGAACCTCTAAAGGCACACAACAGCATGTATCTACTCACACAGGCATATGTGTGAGCATATGCATGTGTGTGCATGTATTCACATGCATGTGAGCTTACAGAGAGGTGTGGTGGTGTGCACTTGGAATTCTAGTGCTGGGGTGACAGGGACAAGAGGATCCCTGGGGCTCCTGGCTGGCCAAGCCTAGCCAAATTGGTAAACTTCAGGCCAATGAGCAATCTTGAATGTCAGCCTGATGTGATTTCCAGTCACCTAGGAGACAGACACCGAGCCTGTCTGTGAGAAGCTTCTAGTCTGAGTTAACTGAAGTAGGGAGGGTCCAACCTAAGAGTGGGTAACAGCAGTCTGTGGCTGGGGTCCTAGACTGAATGAAAGGAGAGAGTGAACTGAGCAACAGCATTCCTCTCTGCTTCCTGAGTATGGCTGTGATGTGACCAGCTGCCTCACACTTCCTGAGTATGGCTGTGATGTGACCAGCTGCCTCACACTCCTGGAGCCAGGGCTTCCCTGCACGATCAACTGTACCCTAAAACAGTAAGCCAAAACAAGCCTTTCTATCCCTAGGTTGCTTTCATCAGTTTTTTTAATGCATCCGAATGTTTTGCCTGAATGTATGTACGCACCATGTGTGTGACTGCAGTGCCCAGAGGAGGATATCAAGTCCTCTGGAACAGGAGTTACAGATGATTGGGTACTGCCATATGGGAAGGGGGAAAGGAACCCAAATCTTCTGCAAGAGTAAGAAATGCAGAACCATATCTCCAGTCCCTTTTGCCAGAGCAATGAAAGAAACAATGAATGCATCTTCACTCAGCATGGCCGGTAGATAGTGTCCAGGCCTACCACAAGCAAACAAGCCCTAGCCTTCACGGTTCAGAGTACCACACAGATAACTTCAAGCACGGGGATGGGAGATGAGCGCTTGAGGGGCATCTCTGTCTGCTCTGATTATTACCACCCTTGCCTACTGTGCGTAATGCAGAAATACAAACACACAAGCGCTTCCTTCACACAGGCATTTTAATCAGCACTTAAAACTCTCAATGCTGAAATAGAGCTGGCCGTGGAGGAAATGATTTCTGAACTCCTCTGGCTGTGGGGTGCCCCGCCCCAGCATAGAGGCTTGCTGAGCAATGTTGAGAGCTTATTAGAACAGGATCGTGCAAATCACAGTGAGCTAGAATCTACTGGTTTGCATCCACAAACTTGCAAACAGTAATTATGGGTTAGTGTGAAGTGGCAGCCCAGCTGTCAAGTGACTGCAAGGCTAGACTCACACAGGGCTGAAGCCAAGAGCAGGTGAGTGGCTGGGCACCATGGGAGCAGCTGTTTAGCCTGTGGTGCCTGGCTGGGATTCTGTCTGTCAATCACATAACAAGGGCCAGCTAATGGCATCTGCTCCCAGGCACTAGCACAGTCACCACCTTGGATCAGTCACTTCGTTCAACCTGGAAAGAAGCTTGGGAGCCTAGTAGGTCTGAGTAGCTGCTCTAACCTTCAGTGCAATGGAGGTACCTCAGTCAATAAAGCTAAGAACCTAGCTCCATCCCTAGAACCCAAGTATAAAAAGTTCCCAGTGTGACTTGCAAGATTGCTTAGTCACTTAAGATCCTTACCCTCAAATCTGACCTTCTGACTAGATCCTTGGGAGCCACATAGCAAAGGGGAGGATGACTCCTGAAAGCTGTCTTCGACCACCACATGGGGGGCTTAGCCGGTGAGCGCGCTCTCTCTCTCTCTCTCTCTCTCTCACACACACACACACACACACTCATATGCAAATGCAATCTAAATTTTAAAAAATTTATTCATTTTAATGTGTATAAGTGTTTTGCCTGCATGTACATATATGTGTGTTATGTGCAATCCTGGTGTCCATGGAGACCAGGAAGAGGAACTGGATCCCCTGGAACTGCAGTTACAGGTGGTTGTGAGCCACCGTGTGGGTACTAAGAACCAAACCTGGTTCTCTGCAAAAGCAGCAAGTGTTCTTAACTGCTGAGACATTTTTCCAGTCCCAAATTTATTAGTTTTTTAAGTCAGGCATCTCGGCACTAGGGAAGTAGAGACTAGTATATACACAGGGCAGTTAGCAGCTACTTGGTGAGCTTCAGCTCTATGAGATATTCAGACATTTGCGGATGGAATGGGGAAAGGATCCAAAACCTGAGGGTGTTGTTTGGCTTGCTTACACACACACACACACACACACACACACACACACACACACACACACACACACACACACACACACACACACACCCCTCACACACCTGAGCCCTCAGCGGCACCCTTGGTACCTCATTGAGACTGGTAAGATTCAGCCTGATGCTCAACCTCCGCAGGTACCAGGTCCTTTCTCACTTCCCCATGGCCTATGGGGCTCCTCTGGGCTGGGCAGTGGCAGCTGACAGATCTCCCCAAAGTCAGAGCCGGCCATGGGACACTCAAGCTAGGTGGAAGGGAAGTTGATGCTTGAAAAAAATCAAAGGTCCTGCCCTCTCTGGCCAGGAAACACACTCCCCTCAACATCCATGAAATAAATGCCAAGCCAGGGTTCAGGCAGCCAGCAGTACCCATGAAAAACCCATGGTGCAACAAGAAGACACGCAGTGCCCCTTGGGGACTCCAAGGGAGAAAATAAAGGGGCAAGCTTGTCAGGCTGCACACAGAGAAATTTTAGACGAGAACTATTAAACAAAACTATTAAACAAAAAATTCTGACTCTGAATTTGGGCTATAAGATAGGAGTTTCAGAAATACATTTTATACTGTGTACAGAATTTGGGAGTCTTTGTTTGTAGTATTGGGCTATGCCATTCAGATTTTTCATAAATATCTTATTAGTGGATTCACGGTATCTCCATCTCTAGCTGAACATTAATTTATTTAAATTTTCACTCTTACTCAGCTAAGTCTTTAAACACCATAATGTGATTTTACTACAGCCATGATTCTGCGCAGGCAGCTCCCTGGACCTAATTATTTGTGTAAAGCAATGGACTTCTCGTTAACAGGCATTACCAGCAGCAAGAAATAGCTGCTGCGCTCGGGCATGACAGTATTAAGCACAGGAATATTTGTTCCCAGTGTGCACCCAGTAAATATTTGCAGCTGGAGGAAGACTGAGTAAGTGAGTGGCCACTGTATTAGCAACACCTCCCCACCCGTGCTCCTCTCTAGCTCTACCTCTCCGAAGGTCATTATTCCTCACATTCTCATCAGGGACCCAGGCTCAGTCAACACTTCAACCATCCATCTCAGTCTGAACAGTTTCTCCTCAGTGTTAAAAACTAAAGTTTTTGTTTTTGAGACAGTATGGTGATATTTCCTGAAGATCCGAGTACCGAGCCAGGTGACTAGTTAGCAATAGAGGCCCGGCACTGGTGGCGCACACCTTTAATCCTGGCACTGGGGAGGCAGAGGCAGAAGGATCTCTGTGAGTTCAAGGCCACCCTGGGCTACGTGAGATTGATTCGGTCTGAAAGACTGGGGACAGGCTTTGAGAGCTACAGCCCCGCACCACTACTCTCTGTTTCTTGCTGTGCTGATGACATGAGATCAGCCAGCTTCTTGCTCCAGCCACCTGCTGCCATGCCTTCCCCAAAACTACAGACTCTAACGGGAGCGTAAGTCAGAATGAGCATTCTCTTTCACAAATGATTCTGGTCATGGCGTTCTGTTACAGCAACAGAGAAGAAGCCGATACAGTGACCAATCCCAAAGTTTACAGGTAATAATACAAATATAGGTGCATTTGTGTGTGAACACACGTAGAGGCACACGTGTGTATGTGTGCATGTGTGGGTGGTGGGGTGGAGGCCAGAGGTCAACCTTAGGAGTGAGTCTGTAGGCACTGCCTGCCCACTGTTTCAAAGACAGACTCTCTGAGTTTTACTTGCAACTCGTGGCTGGCGTGGCTGGCACGCAGCATGTGGTATCCTCTGTCTGCACCCCACCCCCACTCCCAGTGCTAGAATTCCAAGTGTACATCACTCCTCCCAGCTGCTTTTAACGTGTGTTCTGGGATCCAACTCAAGTCCTCCCAGTTGCACTGTGAGGAGTTTATTGCCTCAGCCTCTCCCAGCCTCAGAGGGATATATTTTGGGGAAAGAGGAGAGATGGGGTTTGCAAGAGTCTGGACTGTAGACTAATAATAACAACAACCACACTGTTATTGTTACAAGCAAGGGCCTGATCACCAGGGCAGGTATCAACTGTAACTTTCCCTGCCAACTCTTCCAAGTCCATTCTTTCCCTGTTTCAGGGCTGTTTCTCCAACAGAAAGGATTTTGCTTCCTCAGCCCTCTCCATTAAGCATGAATCTGTTTCAAGCTCTGCTAGCCTAACTCGGGTTGTGTCTGGGCTTTCCCTCCTGCTTTGGTCTACTCTTCCAGCTCCAAGTATGCAGTGCACTTGCTAACATGCAAGTCATCTAGAGATGGGTTCCAGGGGTGCAGATACAAGGAAGCTGGTAAAATGCTTGCATAGCATGGATGGAACTCTGGGTTAGATTCCCTGCCCACAGAAAACAGGTATTCAAGGAGGGGAGGCAGAAGATCGGGAGTTGTAACTATCCTTGGCTACATAATGATTTTGAGGCCAGCCTGTGCTACTTGAGAGACTGCCTTAATAGAAGAACAAAGGAAAGGTGGGGAGACATCTTCCACTCTTTTCAGTCATTGAATATGGAAAAGTGTAAACTGACCACTGGTCCAGCAGGTTCAAAGGTGGCTCCATGCCAGGCACAGGTATTATTAATAGCTATCTATCTATAGCTGATAGATAAGAAGCTTCCTATCACTAAGAACCCTGTAAGACCTAAGTCTTCACTTACGGATAAAGGGAGATGTGAAAAATATCTAACCCTAACCCAGGTTAGCTCATACAGCCTGGCCTACATTCCTACCATTAATGACTGCTGTTGGGTTGAAGGACCCAGAAGCAAACATCCCTGGCACTAAGTCACCTGTCACCTGCAGGGCAGATCCTTGGCCTTGCTGGGGTTCTCAGACACCACCAGCTGTATCCTCATCAACATCTCTCATGCTGTTTTCTCTGTGAGGACAACAGCTGCCACCGCGTTCAGCTGTTGACAAACTATAGCCAGTGCGCGGCTGAGGCATCTTTTGAAACCGCCTGCATCCTCGCAGCAGAGAGATGCCTCATTAGCGTGTCATATCTCAGTTCCGGGGAAATAATGCATGCCCAGAGACCAGAAACAAGTAGGGATGCTGCGGGTCAAGGATGACAGATGCCATGGGTAGATTTCAGTGCAGGTTACAGGGGCACGGCCTGTTTCCAGGCACATCTGTCTTCCCCAGATGCTGACACAGATAGAAGTCAGCATAACCTAGGCTCTCCACCCACTAGGGTGGCCCCCGACCCCAGCTCCAGGAGCTTTTCTCCTGGTCGGCACGTGGCACTGTTTGGTAATGACTTTCCAATACTCCAATCAGATTCACGAAACTTTCTCTTTGGAAAATAAAGTTTAGGGGCCGGGGAGGCGGTTCAGTGGGCAAAGGGCTTGAAGCCTAAGTGCGAGGACTAGGCTTCACACCCTCAGCTTTCAGGAGCAGCAGCACGTCTATAAGCCTTGCACTCAGAAGGTAGAGACAGGGGATCCCTGGAACAAACTGGGTAGCCATGCTAGCCAGATTAGCAAGCTCTAGGTCTGAGTGAGAGACCCTGTCTCAGTATACAAGGCGGAGAATGACTGACGAAGATACCAATGTCAACCTCTGGCTTCCATGTGCACATTCACATATAAACCCACGCGCACACACGCATGTATCTATATACAAGGGACTATAGATACACACAAGAGATACACTACTCACATACAGACACATGAATGAGTGAATGAGAAAAAAAGCTTGCAAAAGCAAGCTTCAAAACACATTTTGCAGAGGGCTGGCCAGCCAGTTGAGAAAACAAGCCAGGGCCAAGGCAAACAAACAGGCGCTCTGGTCCAGAGCTGTATAACATCACAGACCCGGCTCTGTCGGCTGCATGGCCCTGCACAGTAGAGTTGCTCTAGCCAGCTGGGGCCTACAGGCTGCTAGAGGAGCTGTCTTGGGAGGACAAGGTAGGAGACAGTGGTTCCCTGTGGCCAAAGGTTCCAGAAAATAAGTTCATCCCCAAGAACAGACCCCAGTCCTCAGGGACAGCAGCTCTTTCCAGGAGCAAGTTCTTGCTGTGGGGATCTGACAGCGGTACCTGCTGAGATCTGAGTCTGCCTAGAACTCCAAGAGTGCAGGGGACTCATCCTCCCCCACCAGGAGAAAGACCCTAACATGTTCTCAGGAGTGTGAACTGCAAACAATGTGTGTGATGATTGTGCATGCTCCAGGGCTGGGTAGGGGAGGCCAAATGTCTATGGATGTGACTGTGGTCACATGAGGAGGCCCAGGGAGCCTGCGGTTGCCAGAGGCATGTTCCTGGCCCAGCCTCAGTGGGAAGGTCAAAGGCATCCTGTAAGCTTAATGAAGGAAGCTTTAGTGTTGTCTAAGGGTGTCTGGGGTTCTTGGAGAACACTTTGAGGCATCTGCAAAGTCATTTTTTCTTATTTACTGTGGGAGTGTTGTGTGTGTGTGTGTGTGTACACATGCATGTGTGGTATGGTGTGTGTATGTGTGTGTGCGTGTACATGAATGTGTGTAAATCAGAGAACAACACAGGGTGCTGACGTAAGGTACCATCTACCCTAGTTTTTGAGACAGGATCTAACCAATTCAGGGACACTGGCTGGCCAGGGAACCATAGGGGATTATCCCATCTCCTTTTCTAGGGTTGAGATTGCAAGTGTTCTCCACCATGTTTAGCTCCTTCATATGGGTTCGAGGCATCAAAGCCAGGTCCTTACACTTGCAAGGCCAGCACTTTATTGACTGACTCATTACCCAGCCTTCAAACGTCTTTGTTTTCCCTAGGACATTCTGTATGTTTCACTCTTGTCAAGTGGAAAGCAGTGAGTTGCCGAAGGTTTCCAGGTCATTGTCAGCAAAATGGCTCAGCGGTAAAGGTGCTGTCCCCAAGACTGGCAGCCTGAGTTAGGCCCACAGGACCCACAGGGTGAAGAAAGGAACCAACTCCTGTACTTTCAGTGAATGTGCGCTGTGGAGTGGGTGCACCCACACACAGACACACCCCCACACGTGTAAAATAAGCATAATGAAAATAGTAGTAAAAAACCAAACTATTTATAAAGATCAGTGCATTCAACAACAGGAAACAGGTTACTTTAAAAATGAATTTCAAGCTTTAAATTTCTTACTTTCAATTTCTACAATGGTAAATATCAACAAACATATACTATTAAAACAAAGGCTCCTAGCAGGCACGGTGGCTCGTGTCTATATTCCCAGCGCTCGGAAGGTGGAGGCAGGAATTCAAAGTCATCCTCAGCTACACAGGAAGCTGAAGCTCAACTCGGGTTCCATGACACTCTGTCACAAAAAAAGAAGAAGGAATGGAGTGTGGGGGGTCAGCAAACTACCAAAGTCATTGGTACCCCCAGCACTGTTCCACAGGAAAGGTACCCTGACCCTGAAGTTTGGGAACCACCAACGAAAGACTGACAAGCAGAGGCTGATGAGGGTTAGGGCAGAGAACTCCCCAGACAGTAAACGGAATCTGACCCTCTTCTGTAAAAGGAAGAAGACATGAGCACCAATACACATGGAGAGAAGACAGCAGACATTCCCTAGAACTTAGTGGGCCTTTACGAGTGGGAGATTCTGTACGGGTGGGTGTTACTCATGTTTGCGAGTATTACTGTCACGCCAGGGGCTGCCAACTGTTTCCGTCAGCCCATCATACCCAGAAGAGCAAGCCAACGAGTGACAGTGTCAGGCTGAGTGGTCAAGGACACGAGCACATGTCTCACACTAGAAATGCCCTCAGGTCATCAGCGCCATACAAAAGCAGGAAAGTTAGGGCTAGAGTGAGGTTGACGTCCAGTCATGCCACAGTTGGGTGACACAGAACCAAGACACTAACCTGTCACCAGAAAGCTGCACTCCTAGACTCTAGGTGCCCTGGTGGCCTGGGAGAGCAGCTATGGGCTGGCTGTTCTTGACACACAAACTAGAGTCATCTGAAAGGGAATTTATTGAAAAATGCCCCCTTAAGATCCAGCTGTAAGGCATTTTTTTAATTTCTTATTGATGGGGAGGGCCCTGCCCATTATGGACAGATCACCCCTGGGCTGTGGTGGTCCTTGGTTCTATAAGAAGACAGGCTGAGCAAATCATACAGAGCAAGCCACTGAGCAGTACCCCTTGATGGCCCCTGTATCAGCTCCTGCCTCCAGATTCCTGCCCTGTTTGAGTTCCTGTCCTGACTTCCTTCAGTGATGAGCAGTACTGTGGAAGCGTAAGCCAAATAAACCATTTCTTCTCCAATTGGCTTTCCGGTCATGGTGCCACAGCAACAGTCACCCTGACTAGGACAGGGTGCTTGCGGTCCTCCCCAGTGTTGCTGATGTATGCTGCACGCGGGGACTACACCTGTCATGGGCCCGAATAGTACATGCAAGCTGCAGCCTGTCTGCCTACGCCTGGTCAGAGCAGGTGGCTAAGGAGCACAGCAGAAGGCCTACTAGGAGGCCCTGCTGTAAAGATGCCTACTGGAGGCTGGCAGATTCCTCTCAAGGGATGACGCACTCAAATCCTTATCAATCTGTATCTGTAGGGCTGGGCTGCAACACCCTAGAAGTGAGGTCTTGGCTGAAGAACATCGAGAGGGCAGGTAGTACAGCCCAGGGTCCCATGATCTCAGACCCCAGCCATCGGCACACATCACTATGTAACACAGTAACAAACTTCAAACACGTGCCCCCCCACAACCTATGCAGGTGATTCCATGTCTCTCTTGTCTCTGACACAATGTGATGCCATGATCACAGCCAGACTCTGTGGGGACACCCCCCACCTCACCCCGGGAAGGGTTGGAACCTGCAGCCAGCTTCTGAACTGGTGTGCTGGCTATGGGAGTTAAGAAACATAATAAATGGGCCGGGCTCCTTTTGAAGCACCTAATTTGCAATAATATTGAAGTCTCCAACAATAACTCATTTACTCTTATAATAAATATATAAAAAAAGACAAATTGCTACATTGAACATGCATTTTCTTCACTGCGAGTAGCTGGTACCCCTGGGAGAAAGCCCTGTGCTGCTAACTAATAGTAAATCCTTTGAAAAACCATGTGTCACAATGACGGACAGCCTGGGAAGGGATATTAAATAGATTTAGAGGTTAGCTACTCTAACAAGAACAAAAGACGTCCTTTGCAAACCCACACCTAGAGAGTACAGACCGGCCTGTGATTAGCACCATGGTCCAAATCATTTGGTCAAAAGAAAGAAAAGTTCTGTCCTGGGTGGGGTGTGGTCAGGTGTTGGGACAGAGAGGTAAAGTGCATGGATAAGAGGAGACCCGGGCATGGATAAGAGGAGACCCGGGCATGGACGAGAGGAGACCCGGGCATGGATAAGAGGAGACCCAGGCATGGATAAGAGGAGGCCCAGGCATGGACGAGAGGAGACCCAGGCATGGATAAGAGGAGACCCAGGCATGGATAAGAGGAGGCCCAGGCATGGATGAGAGGAGACCCAGGCATGGATAAGAGGAGACCCGGGCATGGATAAGAGGAGACCCGGGCATGGATAAGAGGAGGCCCGGGCATGGATAAGAGGAGACCC